>JGVQ01000023.1:0-19481 GCA_001007845.1 Nigrograna mackinnonii
TCTTATATAATTCTTAAAGTAATATAATATTAATTATAAGTCTCTTCTTATTAGTTATACTAAGTTTAATAAAGTATTAATATAGAGACTTTAAATCTATATAGATAATAAGTAGTAGAGGTAGAATCTATAGATTATATATAATCTACTAGATTATTATACCTAGTATAATAGTACTATTAAATCTTATAACTATACTATATAGCTTACTTACTAAAACGCTCTTTATAACTCTCTTATACTTTATAGAGTTCTAGTATATAATATTACTATATATTTTAAAGTTTTTACTATTTCCTATATAATCCTTAGTTATAATTATAATAAAGAAGCTAAGCTAAGAGCTTAGGTCTTTATTATTAGTAAATAATCTATTAGTAAAGATAAATAGCTTTATACGTTTAAGCTAGATAGGTATATAAGTAATACCTCTCTATAAGTTATCTATTTACTACTATAATTATATATTAAGAGCTTTAATATCTTTAGGTAATAGCTCTATAGTCTATATAGTAGTTAAGAGATTAAACGCTACCTCTAGTTAATAAACTAAGGTAATATAGGCGCCTCTAGCTTATTATTTAATATATTCTTAAGCTATATTAATTCTTTATAAGTTAATTATATAGAGAGTCTTCTCTTAGCTCTTTTAGAGTATTATAATCTTATCTTATACGTATATAATCTTAGTACTATTAAATTTAACTAGTTAATCTTCTATAAAGATAGTTTTAGGTTTTATATAGAATCTAGCTTAGTATAGTTACTTTTCCTCTCTCTCTAAGAATAAGAGAGTAATAATACTAAGCGTATTATTAGTTTAGAGACTAGTAATACTAAAGTTCTATTAGCTTTTATATATAATTAATAGGTATAGGTTATATAAAGATACTTTTATTCTAAGCTTCTCTAGATAGTACTTATAGTACGTTTTAAACTAATATAGCTCTAATTCTACTATACTATAGAGTAGTTATATAATCCTAAGAATAGTTCCTATTAGAAACTACTTTTAGAGCTTTTTTAGTAGCTAGGTGTATAGTATATAGAGAAGCTTATCTTTAGATTATACGTACGTCTATATAATATCTCTAAGTTTATATTATATTCTATATAAATTAATTAGTATAGCTCTAATTATTAGTATTAAGCGTTAGCTTATCTTCTAGATAGTAAGTAACTATATAAGAATCTCCTCTTTCTCTTTATCTAAATAGCCTATAAATATAAGCTTTAATTTCTTATATAGCTTTATATTCTTCTCTTTCACCTTTTATATAAGGCGTAGGTTAAATATATAGCCTTTATACTAGAGAGGATTATACGTAGTTACTTTAAAGGTTCTATTAGCTATTAGAGCTTTAAACTCTATATAATTAGATTCTTTAAATAGTRCTCTAGRTATTATAATAATACTATCTTACTAGAGCTTAATAGCTAGAGTAAAATCGTCCTTTTTCTTCTATATAAGAAAGGCCTACGTATAAGTTTAATAAGTAGATTATCTCTAAGCTAGCTCATCTTATATAGGTAATAGAGGCTTAGGTAATAGATATTTATATAGCCTACTACGCTTCTTCTTTAGTATCTATTACTCTAGTTATATAAAAGCTTCCTTAAGTAGTAGGTATTTATATAGCTTTCTAGGCTTCCTACGTTATAAGGGCTTAAGCTATATAAGAGTTAATTTATCTAGAAGCTCTCTAGAATCCTAAGTTAAATTCTTCTATAGGCGTCTTTATTTTCTAGGCTTCTAAGGCTTAATTTATATAAGATCTAGTTTATCTAGGTCTTCTTATTCTTAATTTTCATCTTTTTCTCTTATTCTTAGCTTATATAGCTCTTTAGGCTAGTTATACTACTTAATTTATATATAATAGAAGCTTACTAGACTATTTTCTAGCTCTAGAATAACGTCTCTATTATTAAAGCCTTTAATTTTATATAGGCTTATCTATCCTTTCTTTTCTCTCTAAGTAAGCACTTTAGTACTAATTAAGAGATTTAGAACGTTATGTAATAGGCTATTATAAGTATTAATAGCTTAGTTAATATTAACTTTTACTCTCTTAGCCTTAATTACTCTTATAGCCTTACGTATAGTATTAGCTCTTAAAATAATATCTACTAAAAGTAGTAAGTTAGTATTAATCTTTARATAAGTACTAAATACTAARAGAGTAGGTATAATCTTATATAGGCTAGTAGTATTATTTAGCGCCTTTACTACTATTTAGAGGATAGATTTATTACTTATATAACTATCTAGTTTAGCTCTAAAGATATTATAGGCTCTTCTTAAAGGTGTATATACACGCTTAACCTTTCCTACTACCTAATATACTTCTATAGGCATCTAATAGTAGTCTATACTAATAATCTTTACATAATTCCTAAACTTATTAGAAGTAAAGTTAGTTCTTAAGTTATGTATAATATTATTAGGTAGGCCTAGGTACGTATTAATCTAGTATTTATAGAGCGCTTCTTAAGTATCTTATATAGATAGAGAATTAAAGAAAGTAGCTACCTAGAATAAAGTATCTACGTTAATTACGTATAGAATATCTCTCTTACCTATCTATATAACGTTAATAATAATCTTATAGTTAAAGTATATATTATCCTTAATTATAAACTTAAATTAGCTTAGTATAGGTCTATAGAGTTAATAGAAATAGTAGAACTTCTTAATCTACTCTAGCACCTTAGTATTAATAGTATAGCTAGCGTTTAATAGTAATCTATATAGGCGCTCTATATAAGGGTGTCTAAATTACCTATAAATTATATAGAGCTATAATTCTATAAAGAATAATATAGCGTCTTCTTTATTAACGTTAAAGAATAGGTAGCTCTATTTACGTATAATAGAGATTATAGTATTATCCTTCTATACTATTTAATTTATAACGTTATTAAAATAGGCTCTAAAGTTATTAGTATTAGTAAGAGAGAATAGAAATAGCGTTAGTATATTAAAGATATAATAGGTAACTATACTAATAGAGTTTTTAATACATATAGTACCTATAGATCCTTAGAGATTCTAGCTACTAAAGCTAATATTAGCCTTACCTAGCATCTAATTAATTACTATTTAAGGATTATCTTATAGGTAAGCCTCTAGCTAGGCCTTACCTATAGTAGATATCTATATAGCGCTAGTATCTTATAGTTCACCTTAGTATATTATATAGTAGTAGCTATTAAGTATAAATTAATCTACTTACTTATCTATTTCTATCTTATATATATCTTTACTAGTTATATAGTAAAGAAATATAGAGGAAGTAAAGTAGTTAATAGCTTCTTTACYTTCTTTAAAGTTATTATTATAGCTATTATCTTTATTATATAGAACGATAGCGTTCTTATAATCTAGTTAGCCTTTAAAATCTATAATATACGCTATAACTATATTATTTAATAGAGATTTATTATAGAAATCTTTATATAAGCTAATATATTACTATTTAGCTCTTATATAGTCTATATAAAGGTAGTTTATTAACTAATAACCTTCTTTATAGTATATAAAGTACTTCTTCTTACGTATATCTCTCTTATAGAAGCTACGTATAGCTTATATAGTAAATAGGTAGCAGCCTTATTAGAAATTTAAGAGTCTTATATATAAAGTAAAGTTATATCTCTAATCTATATAGTAGCTCTTAGATAGCTCTTATAAGTACGCGTTTATTTAGTAGTCTATAGATATCTATAGAGCTAATTATAGGTTACTAAAGAGTCTTTTATATATTAGTTTAACTAAGAACATAGCTTACTTAAGCTTAGGCTATCTCTAGTAGGCTTATATAACTACTATATAGAGTAGTATTTTACTTTAAAACTATATACTAAGTACTCTCTAAGTAAGTATAAGTTTATTAATTATAATCTCTAGAGCTTTATATAGAGTCTTTTTACTATTCTTCTACTTATAGCGTATGAATAATATAGTAGTCTAGTCTATCTAGTATTAGTTATAATTAACTATTATATTAAAATATTAATTAAGTTACTTATATAGAAACTTCTATGTATAGCTAGGGCCTATATTATACATATAATAGAAGCTTACACAGCCTTCTAGGATGTCTAGAAAGATATTAGTATATTAGGACTTATAGATATTAAGGTAGTAGTATAGCTTAATAAAAATCTATRTTTTATCTACTAGGATATTATATAGTTTACTAGTATAGTTATTCTCTCTCTTCTATACCTTCTAGAATAGAATTAGCTTCTCTAGTTAGACTCTCTTACTAGTAAATTCCTATATAAGTAGAAGTATGTATAAGTCTTATAAGATCTACTATAAAAGAGATAGAAGAGATAGAGTATATAGCTTATATAGTAGTTATACTAAAGACTAGCTCTTAATATTTAAAAGTATTTATATAGAAAGTAGCTATTTATAAGCTATTAGTATTACCTTTAAAGTTAGTTTATAAGATAGCTAATAGCTAGAAGAAGTAGGAGTCTCTCTCTCTATTACGTATAGTTATTTAATAGAGAGATATAGTTAGAGATCTTTTATATAAGATAGAGTTAATATTAGAAGTCTAATAGTATATTCCTATTAGGCTATATTATATAGCTTTCTATACTATATAGCCTTTTTAAGAGATATTAGATATATACCTCTACTAGTAAGAACGCTAAGTAGTTCTCTTTAGATTATATAAGTAATAGATTTAAAATAGTACTCTCTCTATCTATTAAAGTCTTTAATAAATAAGTATATAAACTTATTTTCTATAAAGCTTATTATATAGAGATCTACTAAAGTATATCTAGTATATAAAGCTAGCTAGATATCTATTAGATTTAACTTAAGGTTAATCTTATCTATCTAATATCTTAGCTCTATCCTCTTTCTAAGTATTCTTTCTAATATATTTATATTCTTCGTAAGTTATTTATATAAATATATCTCTTTAGGCGTAGAGCGTTAGCTTAAAGATTTATTTAGTAGTAGTAATAAAGTACTATCTCTCTAGCTTAAACTTTTAGCTATTATTAATTATCTATTATATCTACGTTTATATAATAGGTATAGAGTTTTATAGAGTTACTATTAGCTTTATTTATATAGCTTATTTTTCTATATAATTATATACTATTATATTCTTCTTTATATAAAGATCTATATACGTGTGAAGGAGAATTTAATCTCTAATTCTAGAAGATCTATATACTAGTTTTAGTATAATATAGAGAGCTTACTTCTTATAGGCCTAGGTTCTATCTTTACTCTTACTAATTTATAAGTATTAAGAGGTTAGCATCCTACTATCTAATTAATTTACTAATTAGTGTTAAATAGACTACCTCTTATGTGAATAATTAATAGATTATAACTAGTTACTATACTTACGTATAAGAGGTATCTTTTAATAGGTAATTAATTAATTACTTATTCTATCCTATCTATAGAGGAAAGAGGTAACTATTAATACTAAAATATAGTACTATACGTAGTTATATAAGAAGTTATATAATATCTAGTATTAACTAAACTACTATATATAGATACTTAAATATATAAAATATATATATATATAAGTAAAGATATAGAGATAAAGTAAATAAGTATATATATAAAAAATATAAATAAAATATCTTAGTCTTTTAAGTATAGTTTAGTTTAGTTATCTCTTTATATAAGCTCTAGCTATTTAATAAAAGCTTTAACTCTAATTTATATATAGTTTATTAAAATAAACTATTTAAGAGCTTAGTTTAGTTTCTTTTTAGTTATTATATCTATAAAGTTATTACTACTATTAATTTAGTAAACTTTACTAATCTCTTACTTTTTATATAATTCTTAAAGTAATATAATATTAATTATAAGTCTCTTCTTATTAGTTATACTAAGTTTAATAAAGTATTAATATAGAAATCTTAAATCTATATAGATAATAAATAGTAGAAGTAGAATTTATAAATTATATATAATTTACTAGATTATTATATCTAGTATAATAGTACTATTAAATCTTATAACTATATTATATAGCTTACTTACTAAAATACTCTTTATAACTCTTTTATATTTTATAGAGTTCTAGTATATAATATTATTATAGATTTTAAAGTTTTTACTATCTCTTATATAATCTTTAGTTATAATTATAATAAAGAAGTTAAGCTAAGAGCTTAAGTCTTTATTATTAGTAAATAATCTATTAGTAAAGATAAATAGCTTTATATAGTTAAGCTAAATAAATATATAAGTAATACTTCTTTATAAGTTATCTATTTATTACTATAGTTATATATTAAGAGCTTTAATATTTTTAAATAATAGTTTTATAATTTATATAATAGTTAAGAGATTAAATACTATTTTTAGTTAGTAAACTAAAGTAATATAAGTACTTCTAGCTTATTATTTAATATATTTTTAAGCTATATTAATTTTTTATAAGTTAATTATATAGAAAGTCTTCTTTTAGTTTTTTTAGAATATTATAATCTTATTTTATATATATATAATCTTAGTACTATTAAATTTAACTAGCTAATTTTCTATAAAGATAGTTTTAAGTTTTATATAGAACTTAGTTTAGTATAGTTATTTTTTCTCTCTCTCTAAAAATAAGAGAATAATAATATTAAGTATATTATTAGTTTAGAGACTAGTAATATTAAAGTCTTATTAGCTTTTATATATAATTAATAAGTATAAGTTATATAAAGATACTTTTATTTTAAATTTCTTAAGATAGTATTTATAGTATATTTTAAACTAATATAGTTTTAATTCTATTATACTATAGAGTAGTTATATAATCTTAAGAATAGTTTTTATTAAAAACTACTTTTAAAGCTCTTTTAGAAGCTAGGTATATAATATATAAAAAAGCTTATCTTTAGATTATATATATACTTATATAATATCTTTAAGTTTATACTATATTTTATATAAATTAATTAGTATAGCTCTAATTACTAATATTAAGTATTAGTTTATTTTCTAGATAGTAAGTAATTATATAAGAATTTATTTTTTCTCTTTATCTAAATAGCTTATAAATATAAACTTTAATTTTTTATATAGCTTTATATTTTTCTCTTTTACTTCTTATATAAAGTATAAGTTAAATATATAACTTTTATACTAAAGAAGATTATATATAGTTATTTTAAAAGTTCTATTAATTATTAGAGCTTTAAACTCTATATAATTAGATTCTTTAAATAGTACTTTAAGTATTATAATAATACTATTTTATTAGAGCTTAATAGCTAGAATAAAGTTATCTTTTTCTTTTTATATAAGAAAAGCTTATATATAAATTTAATAAGTAAGTTATCTTTAAGCTAGTTTATCTTATATAGAAAGTAGAAGCTTAAGTAATAGATTTTTATATAACTTACTATACTTCTTCTTTAGTATCTATTACTCTAGTTATATAAAAGTTTTTTTAAATAGTAAGTATTTCTATAGCTTTTTAAGCTTCTTATACTATAGAAGTTTAAACTATATAAGAGTTAATTTATCTAGAAATTCTCTAGAATTCTAAGTTAAATTTTTTTATAAATATTTTTATTTCTTAGACTTTTAGAGCTTAATTTATATAAAATCTAGTTTATTTAAGTCTTCTTATTCTTAATTTTTATCTTTTTCTCTTATTTTTAGCTTATATAGTTCTTTAAGTTAGTTATACTATTTAATTTATATATAATAGAAGTTTACTAGACTATTTTTTAGTTTTAAAATAATATCTCTATTATTAAAACTTTTAATTTTATATAAGTCTATTTATCTTTTTTTTTCTCTTTAAATAAGTACTTTAGTACTAATTAAGAAATTTAAAATATTATATAATAAACTATTATAAGTATTAACTACTTAGTTAATATCTACTTTTACTCTCTTAGCTTTAATTACTTTTATAGTTTTATATATAGTATTAGCTTTTAAAATAATATCTACTAAAAGTAGTAAGTTAGTATTAATTTTTAAGTAAGTATTAAATACTAAAAAAGTAAGTATAATTTTATATAAGCTAGTAGTATTATTTAAAGCTTTTATTATTATTTAGAAGATAGATTTATTACTTATATAACTATCTAATTTAGTTCTAAAGATATTATAGACTCTTCTTAAAAATATATATATATATTTAACTTTTTTTACTACTTAATATACTTTTATAGACATCTAATAATAATCTATACTAATAATCTTTATATAGTTTTTAAACTTATTAGAAGTAAAGTTAGTTCTTAAGTTATATATAATATTATTAAGTAGGTCTAAGTACGTATTAATTTAGTATTTATAAAATACTTCTTAAGTATCTTATATAAATAAAAAATTAAAGAAAGTAACTATTTAAAATAAAGTATCTATATTAATTATATATAGAATATCTCTCTTACTTATTTATATAATATTAATAATAATTTTATAGTTAAAGTATATATTATTTTTAATTATAAATTTAAATTAGCTTAGTATAAGTCTATAGAGTTAATAAAAATAGTAAAACTTCTTAATTTACTTTAATACTTTAGTATTAATAGTATAACTAGTATTTAATAATAATCTATATAAGTATTTTATATAAAAGTATCTAAATTACTTATAAATTATATAAAGCTATAATTTTATAAAAAATAATATAGTATCTTCTTTATTAATATAAAAAATAAGTATCTCTATTTATATATAATAGAGATTATTATATTATTTTTATATACTATTTAATTTATAATATTATTAAAATAAATTTTAAAATTATTAGTATTAGTAAGAGAGAATAAAAATAGTATTAGTATATTAAAGATATAGTAAGTTATTATACTAATAAGATTTTTAATATATATAATACTTATAAATTCTTAGAGATTTTAGCTACTAAAGCTAATATTAGCTTTACTTAGTATCTAATTAATTACTATTTAAAGATTATCTTATAAGTAAACTTTAAGTTAAGCTTTATTTATAGTTAATATTTATATAGTACTAGTATCTTATAGTTTACTTTAATATATTATATAATAGTAGTTATTAAGTATAAATTAATCTACTTACTTATCTATTTCTATCTTATATATATCTTTACTAGTTATATAGTAAAGAAATATAAAAGAAGTAAAGTAGTTAATAACTTCTTTACTTTCTTTAAAGTTATTATTATAGCTATTATCTTTATTATATAGAATAATAGTATTTTTATAATCTAGTTAGCTTTTAAAATCTATAATATATATTATAACTACGTTACTTAATAGAGATTTATTATAGAAATCTTTATATAAGCTAATATATTATTATTTAGCTCTTATATAGTTTATATAAAAGTAGTTTATTAACTAATAACTTTCTTTATAATATATAAAATACTTCTTTTTATATATATTTCTTTTTTAAAAGCTATATATAGTTTATATAGTAAATAAGTAGTAGCTTTATTAGAAGTTTAAGAGTCTTATATATAAAGTAAAATTATATCTCTAATCTATATAATAGCTTTTAAGTAGCTCTTATAGATATATATTTATTTAGTAGTTTATAGATATCTATAGAGCTAAATATAAGTTACTAAAGAGTCTTTTATATATTAGTTTAACTAAGAATATAGTTTATTTAAACTTAAACTATCTCTAGTAGGCTTATATAACTACTATATAAAGTAGTATTTTATTTTAAAATTATATACTAAGTACTTTTTAAGTAAGTATAAGTTTATTAATTATAATTTCTAGTATTTTATATAAAGTCTTTTTACTATTTTTTTATTTATAGTATATAAATAATATAATAGTCTAATCTATCTAGTATTAGTTATAATTAACTATTATATTAAAATATTAATTAAGTTACTTATATAGAAACTTCTATATATAGCTAGAGCCTATATTATATATATAATAGAAACTTATATAGCTTTCTAAGATATCTAGAAAAATATTAGTATATTAAGACTTATAGATATTAAAGTAGTAGTATAGCTTAATAAAAATTTATACTTTATCTACTAAAATATTATATAGCTTACTAGTATAGTTATTCTCTCTCTTTTATACTTTTTAAAATAGAATTAGCTTCTCTAGTTAGATTTTCTTACTAGTAAATTCTTATATAAGTAGAAGTATATATAAGTCTTATAAGATCTACTATAAAAAAAATAAAAAATATAAAAGATATAACTTATATAGAGTTATTTATACTAGAAGCTAGTTACTCTTATATAAAAATATTTATATAAATAGTATTTAAGAAAGTATTTATATAAAAAGTAGCTATTTATAAACTATTAGTATTACTCTTAAAGTTAGTTTCTATAATAGTTAATAACTAGAAAAAATAAGAGTCTCTCTTTTTATTACGTATAAGTATTTAATAGAGATATAAAACTAAAGATCTTTTATATAAGATAGAATTAATATTAGAAGTCTAATAGTATATCTCTATTAAACTATATTATATAGCTTTCTATACTATATAGTCTTTTTAAGAGATATTAGATATATACTTTTACTAGTAAGAATACTAAGTAGTTTTCTTTAGATTATATAAGTAATAAATTTAAAATAGTACTCTTTCTATCTATTAAAGTTTTTAATAAATAAATATATAAACTTATTTTTTATAAAGCTTATTATATAAAAATCTATTAAAGTATATCTAGTATATAAAGCTAGCTAGATATTTATTAAATTTAACTTTAAGTTAATCTTATCTATTTAATATTTTAGCTTTATCTTCTTTTTAAGTATTCTCTCTAATATATTTATATCTTTTATAAATTATTTATATAAGTATATCTCTTTAAGTATAGAGTATTAGTTTAAAGATTTATTTAGTAGTAGTAATAAAATATTATCTTTCTAACTTAAACTTTTAACTATTATTAGTTATCTATTATATTTACGTTTATATAATAGATATAGAGTTTATAGAGTTACTATTAGTTTATTTATATAGCTTATTTTTCTATATAATTATATACTATTACGTCTTTCTTTATATAAAGATCTATATACGTATAAAAGAGAATTTAATCTTTAATTCTAATAGATCTATATACTAGTTTTAGTATAATATAAAGAGCTTATTTTTTATAAGTCTAGACTCTATTTTTACTTTTACTAATTTATAAGTATTAAGAAGTTAGTATTTTACTATCTAATTAATTTACTAATTAGTATTAAATAGACTATTTTTTATCTATATATATAATTAATAGTTTATAACTAGTTACTATACTTATATATAAGAAGTATCTTTTAATAAGTAATTAATTAATTACTTATTCTATCTTATTTATAGAAAAAAAGAATAACTACTAATACTAAAATATAGTACTATACGTAGTTATATAAAAAGTTATATAATATTTAATATTAACTAAACTATTATATATAGATAATAATAATATTTCTTATAAAAATTATAATAAAAATTTAAATAATAAAAATTATAATAAAAATTTAAATAATAAAAATTATAATAAAAATTTAAATAATAAAAATTATAATAAAAATTATAATAAAAATAGATATTAAAATAATATAGAAATATTATTAAATACTAATTATAAGAAAATAACTTATAATTTTTATAAAAAAAATAGTTATAAAAGTAATAATTACTAGAAAAAGAATTCTAGCTTTAGACTTACTAAGAATTCTATTAATAATAGTATTATAAATTCTAATAAACTTATTATAAATAAAAATAATAAAGAAGAATATCTATATATAGTAGTTTAGTTAATACTAGATATTATATAACTTTTTATATAACTATATATAGTACTATATTTTAGTATTAATAGTTACTTTTTTCTTTTATAAATAGAATATAAAGAAGTAATTAATTAATTACTTATTAAAAGATACTTTTTATATATAAGTATATAGTAACTAGTTATAAACTTATTAATTATATATAGATAAAAGATAGTCTATTTAATACTAATTAGTAAATTAATTAGATAGTAAAATACTAACTTTTTAATACTTATAAATTAGTAAAAGTAAAGATAGAGCCTAAGCTTATAAAAAGTAAGCTCTTTATATTATACTAAAACTAGTATATAGATCTACTAGAATTAGAGATTAAATTCTCTTTTATATAACGTAAAGCACTACTAAGCTAGACATACTACTAAGCTAGATACTTTTTCTTAGTATAGTAACTTTTTCGTACGTAATACTATATCTTAATAACACGAAGCTAATCTATCTAATTAAGAAGGTAGAATTAAACTTACTCTTTAGGCCTATACCTTAGGCTAATTTTAAAGCGTGTAACGCGCTATAGTAGCTTTTAACGTATAACATTAACGCGTTACTAACTAGCTTTATAGAATCACCTTTTAACCTTAAACTTAACTAAATTATATAAAACTTATAGTAACTAAAGAGTAGATGATTATATAATATATCCTTAACCTTAATTTATAAGAATTTACGCTATAGCTTTATAAAGTAGTAGATATAGTAGATAAACTATTACGTGCGTAGAGTAGGACACCTATAAGTAAGAACTAGCCTAAACGATTTATATCACGTATAAAGAAGCTTAAAATAGCTTTTAATTAAGTAAAAGACTATTAGAGGATATTATAAGAAGATCTAGARRTTATTAACGCGTAGTTTAAGCTTATATAAGAGATAGTAGCTAAGTATAGTATCTATAAAGATAATATTTATAACTTTAATAAGATAGGCTTCTAGATAGGTATAATTAGCTCTATAAAGGTTATTATAGGTTTAGAACGCTATATAAGACCTACACTTATTTAGCTAAGTAATTAAGAGTAGGTTATAGTAATCTAGAGTATCTACGCTACTAGGTACGTAACTCTACTATTTATTATCTATAAARGACGCGTCTATATCTTAGCATAGTATAAAGAGATAGATATCTTATATAACTARAAGCTCTTAGTTTCTAARAATARATAGATAAATAATAAGCTTAGTCTTAAGTAGTTAAAGTATTTTAACGCGCATATAAAGACGCGTTAGGTAGAGTTATATAAGCTACTTATTCTTAATAGCTATAAGAGCTATCTAAACTAGGATTTTAAGGATTTCTACTTTATATAAAAGATCCTCACCTTCTATATACTAGCACATTTATTATATATCCTATAGCTACTTAATATAGTATACTTCTTACTATTAAAGCTAAAGTACTCTTAGCGCGTGTAAGACTTAGCACGCTAACACGTCTACTATATTAATAAGGAAGGCTTCTTACTAGCCTTTAGAGACGCGTTTTTTAAAGTATTTACGTATAAGAACTATAAGAAGGCTTTTAAGGCATCTAGACTAGTTCTTATTAACGCGTAGGTTATTCTTAAGCGCCTTAAAGTCTAGTTACGTATACTACTAGAGGCACCCCTACTAGAAACACTATAGTAGTTAAAAACACTAAGTAATACATAAGAATTTAGGTTATAATTAACTCTTATATAGAGGTCTTTCGTATAATTACTAAAAAAAGCTAAAGAAGGCTTCTTATAGCTAATAAAAAGAGCTAAATTAATRCTATATTAAAACGCTCTTATAAGCTACTAGATTATAGAGCTTAAAGAGTAATTAGAGGTTATAATAAAGYRTAAAACACGTAAATAGAAGTAAATCTAGCATAGTAGTATAATAGAGTATAGTGAGAGAGCTTTATATAGAGCTCYTAAGGCATCTATAGCTCCTTAGTAATCTAAGAAGGCTTATAGTAGTAGAAGTAAAGAACTAGCTTAACCTAGTTAATAGCACTATAGGAACTATAGAAAGACTAGGCATAACGCTTATACGTACTAAAAAGATATAGAAGCTTCTTCTAAATCTAGTCTAAGTATCTTATACGTAGGTTCTCTTATAGATAGTAAGTAAATTAAGATCTTATATATAGTATTAGTGGTGCTAAGAAAAAGTATCTAGCTTAGTAGTATATCTAGCTTAGTAGTGCTTTACGTTATATATAGATCTTTATATAAAGAAAAATATAATAGTATATAATTATATAAAAAAATAAGTTATATAAATAAACTAATAGCTACTCTATAAAACTATATACTTATTAGATAAATAGAAATATAATAAATAACTAATAATAGTAAGTTTAAGCTAAAGAGATAGTACTTTATTACTACTTTTATATAAATTTTTAAGCTAATACTCTACGCCTAAAGAGATATATTTATATAAATAACTTATAAAAAATATAAATATAAGAGAAGTAACGTTTTAGAAAGAGATAGAGCTATAATACTAGATAGATAAGATTAACTTAGAGTTAAATCTTATAGCTATTTAGCTAGCTTTATATACTAGATATACTCTAGTAAACTTCTATATAATAAGCTTTATAAGAAATAAATTTACTTACTTATTTATTAAAGACTTTAATAAATAAAAAATAAATTATTTTAGATCTATTATTTATATAATTAATAGAGAACTTTTTAGTATCTTAGCTAGTAAAAGAGTATACTTAGTATCTTTTAAAAAAGCTATATAGTATAAGAAGCTATATAATATAGCTTAATAGAGATATAGTATTAGGCTTCTAGTACTAATCCTACTCTATATAGAAAATCTCTAGCTATATATATCTATTAAATAATTATATATAATAGAGAGAGAAAGTTCTATTTCTTCTAGCTACTAGCTATTATATAAACTAACTTTAAGAGTAATACTAATAGCTTATAAATAGCTATTTCTTATATAAACTCTTTCTTAAATACTACTTATATAAATACTTTTAAATATTAGAAGCTAGTCTTTAGTATAACTATTATATAAGCTATATATTCTACTTTTTCTACTTCTTTTATAGTAGATTTTATAAGACTTATATATACTTCTACTTATATAAAAATTTACTAGTAAGAAAGTCTAACTAGAGAAGCTAATTCTATTTTAGAAAGTATAGAAAAGAGAGAATAACTATACTAGTAAGCTATATAATATTTTAGTAGATAAAATATAGATTTTTATTAAGCTATACTACTACTTTAATATTTATAAGTCTTAATATACTAATATCTTCTTAGAAATTTTAAAAAGCTATATAAGCTTCTATTATATATATAATATAGGCTCTAGCTATATATAGAAGTTTCTATATAAATAGCTTAATTAATATTTTAATATAATAGTTAATTATAACTAATACTAGATAAATTAGACTACTATATTATTTATATACTATAAATAAAAGAATAGTAAAAAAACTTTATATAAAGCTCTAGAAATTATAATTAATAAACTTATACTTACTTAGAGAGTACTTAGTATATAGTTTTAAAATAAAATACTACTCTATATAGTAGTTATATAAGTCTATTAAAAATAGTTTAAACTTAAATAAGTTATATTTTTAGTTAAATTAATATATAAAAGACTCTTTAGTAACTTATAATTAGCTTTATAAATATCTATAAACTACTAAATAAATATATATTTATAAGAGCTACTTAAGAGCTACTATATAGATTAGAAATATAACTTTACTTTATATATAAGACTTTTAAACTTCTAATAAAGTTATTATTTATTTACTATATAAACTATATATAGCTTCTAAAAGAGAGATATATATAAGAAAAAGTACTTTATATATTATAAAGAAGGCTATTAGTTAATAAACTACTTTTATATAAACTATATAAGAACTAAATAGTAATATATTAGTTTATATAAAAATTTCTATAATAAATCTCTATTAAATAACATAGTTATAGTATATATTATAAATTTTAAAAGCTAACTAGATTATAAGAATACTATTATTCTATATAATAAAGATAATAACTATAATAATAACTTTAAAAAAAGTAAAAAAGTTATTAACTACTTTACTTCTTCTATATTTTTTTACTATATAACTAGTAAAAATATATATAGAATAAAAATAGATAAGTAAATAAATTAATTTATATTTAATAGCTACTACTATATAATATATTAAAGTAAACTATAAAATACTAGCACTATATAAATATTAACTATAAGTAAAACTTAGCTTAAAGCTTACTTATAAGATAATCTTTAAATAGTAATTAATTAGATACTAAGTAAAGCTAATATTAGTTTTAGTAGCTAAAATCTCTAAAAATTTATAAGTATTATATATATTAAAAATCTTATTAGTATAATAACTTACTATATTTTTAATATACTAATACTATTTTTATTCTCTTTTACTAATACTAATAACTTTAAAGTTTATTTTAATAATATTATAAATTAAATAGTATATAAGAATAATATAATAATTTCTATTATATATAAATAGAAATACTTATTCTTTAATATTAATAAAGAAGATACTATATTATTTTTTATAAAATTATAGCTCTATATAATTTATAAGTAATTTAGATACTTTTATATAGAGTACTTATATAAATTACTATTAAATACTAATTATACTATAGATACTAAAATACTAGAGTAGATTAAGAAGTTTTACTATTTTTATTAATTATATAGATTTATACTAAGCTAATTTAAGTTTATAATTAAAGATAATATATATTTTAATTATAAGATTATTATTAATATTATATAGATAAATAAGAGAGACGTTTTATATATAATTAATATAGATACTTTATTTTAAGTAGCTACTTTCTTTAATTTTCTATCTATATAAGATACTTAAAAAGTACTCTATAAATACTAAATTAATATATACTTTAGCTTACTTAATAATATTATATATAATCTAAGAACTAACTTTACTTTTAATAAGTTTAGAAATTATATAAAGATTATTAGTATAGACTATTATTAGATACTTATAGAAGTATATTAAGTAGTAAAAAAAGTTAAATATATATATATACTTTTAAGAAGAGCCTATAATATTTTTAGAGCTAAATTAGATAATTATATAAGTAATAAATTTATTTTTTAAATAGTAGTAAAAGTATTAAATAATACTACTAGTTTATATAAAATTATACTTACTTTCTTAGTATTTAGTATTTATTTAAAGATTAATACTAACTTACTACTTTTAGTAGATATTATTTTAAGAGCTAATACTATATATAAAACTATAAGAATAATTAAAACTATAAGAATAATTAAAACTAAGAAAGTAAAAGTAGATATTAACTAAGTTATTAATATCTATAATAGTTTATTATATAATATTCTAAATCTCTTAATTAGTACTAAAGTACTTACTTAGAAAGAAAAGAAAAGATAAATAAGTTTATATAAAATTAAAAGCTTTAATAATAGAAATATTATTTTAGAGCTAGAAAATAGTCTAGTAAACTTCTATTATATATAAATTAAGTAGTATAACTAGCCTAAAGAGCTATATAAACTAAAAATAAAAGAAAAAAATAAAAATTAAAAATAAAAAGACTTAAATAAACTAGATCTTATATAAATTAAGCTCTAAAAGCTTAAGAAATAAAAATATCTATAAAAAAATTTAACTTAAAATTTTAAAGAACTTCTAGATAAATTAACTTTTATATTATAGTAGAATAATTAGGTGAAATAGCTTATAGCTATAGTAATACCTAAGTACTAGGTAATATAGTATAGGAATATAAAATAATTAATAAATTACTATATAAAATAGTCTTAATTAAATCTTTATATTAAATAAGTATGTATTATATAAAGTATTAAGCCTCCTCTTAGTAAAAAGACGCTTTATCTACTATACTATTCTAAGCTAGGTTAGGTGACCTAAAGTCACCTAATAAAAATTATATAACTATTAATTTTATTTCTATACTTATAGCTCTAGTATAATCTTCTTTTACTTCTAATCTTAGTACTTTTAAGATTAGTATAAGAACTACTCTCTCTAGCTTATACTATTAGTATTTATAAGAGCTCTTATAAGTTATTACTATATAAAATTCTAGTTTATTACTACTTAGGCCWTACTCTATTATTTAAAGAGCCTATAACTATACTTCTCTTTCTATAATAATAGCTATATAATCTTTTATCTAGACTAGATACGTTACTATTTCTATTAATTTATTATACGCTAGGTTACTATTATATAGTTAAAGTAGGTAGTTATCTTATATTAGATCTACGTATATTACTAGGTATAGACTAACTAGCTTATTAATAAGTATATAGATAATTAGGTTATTATACCTCTCTATACGTTATAAGTAGTTATTACTAAATATATTACTAAATAGTTAATAGATATAATCTTATTAGCTTAGAAGGCTTTAAATAACTACTTAGTATAATAGGCTAGTTATATAATATTAACTAAGTAGTAGGTGTTAATAAATATATTAAAGTAGTAAGTAGGAGTAGTCTCTTAGCTACTCTATCTATAGTAGAGTAGAATAATAGTTCCTCTACTCTAAGCCTAAAGTTCTCTTAGGCTCTATACTACGTAGAGCTATAGTAATAGCTATGTAATCTAGGTTATATAACCTAGTATCACGTAACTAGGAGAACATAACTCTAATCTACTTCTAAAGTTACGCTAGTACTCTAAGGCTCTAGGTTATCCTAAAGAGAGGCCTTTATATTACTTCTTCTTCTAAAGTAGGCTTATCTCTAAGCTTTAATTAAACGCCTAAATAGATTTCTTAGTATATAATTTCTTATTCTAGTATAGCGCTAGCCTTCTATTTCTCTCTAGCCTTACTCTAAGCTTTACGCGCTTATATTTCTATGCCTAAAGCTAGTAAATTATCCTCTCTAGTTATTTCTAAGTATTTATCTTCTTTTACTACCTCTAGCTACTACTATAGCTATTTTAGAGGCCCTAGTTTACCTAGATATACTTTATAATAGCTATTAACTAGTTCTAGAGCGTTTATAAAGTTACTAGCTAGGTAATATGTTAGATCTAGGTTATAATTTACTTACTACGCTCTATATTAAAGCTTACCGCGTATAAGCTTACTATTAAAGATTTTCTATATAAACTACTCTAGGTAGCTATCTACTTCTTCTAGTAGTTCTAGTAGTTAGATTTAACCTAGAAGAAGATCTATAGTAGCTTTACGTATCTAATCTACGTATAGTACTAGGTATACCTTAAGTCTTAGAAGTAGCTCTACTTAGTAGGAGTATCCTTTTTTATTAATAATAGGATAAAGCCTATATATCTACTAGCTAAGCTTTACGCTTAGTTATTCTATATAAAGGCCTTTACCTATAATATATAYCTAGTCTCCTATATTAAAATTAGGCTCTCTCTAGTGCTTATTAGCCTAAGTAGTTTATTATTATTAAGCTTTCTTTAACTAGTATTAAGCTACTTCTATAGCTTACTATATAGCTTCTACGCGCTCTTATATAAACTAAATAGCTTATTTAGTAGATATCTCTTTAATTAGGCCTATTTAGTAAATCCTTTCTCTCTAATCCTAGTAGTATTAGGCTTTATAGCTAAATTCTATCTTAAAAAGGCTTAATCTTATTAATTTATAAAGTAGAATCGCTTAGGTAAAGTCTATAGAAGGTAGTAAGTTAGACTAGTTATC
>JGVQ01000220.1:0-50742 GCA_001007845.1 Nigrograna mackinnonii
GATTTAAATAGATTTAGATTAGAAATCTCATAGATTTCTAATTATTAATTAGTAACTAAAATCTAAATAATAGATTTATAGGATAATAATAGTATTCTAAGGCTATTAGTAGATTTATTTTATTATAAAACTAGATAGAATTCCTAGGTAAATTACTATTAAATCATAACTTTATTTATTATAACTATATCCTACTATAATACTATTCTCACTACTATGCTTATTCTAACTACTATTTATATTATTTAATTAGTAGTTTTTATACATAGTAGTAGGAATAGTAGAATAGTAGATTATAGTTATAAATAATAAAGTAATAATTTAATAGAGAACTACTTAAGAATCCTATCTAGTTTTATAATTTTTAAATCTACTTATAACTTTATATTTCTATTTATCTAGGTTTAGTTACTAATTTATAATTATAAATCTATAAAGTTTCTAATCTTAATCTATTCTAAATCTATTATTTTTATATACTAAAGAAAACTAATATAAACTAAATAATAATACTAGCCTAGGAGTTATAACTAGCTAATTATATAATTTATTTATTATAAATCTATATATAGTATTTTTATCTATACATAGTATGCTAGAGCTATAGGTACTAAAATAAAATTAATAGTTATGTGATTTTTTTTAGGTGACCTTAGGTCACCTAACCTAGCCTAGGATAGTATAGTAGATAAAGCGTCCTTTTAGTAAGAGAAGGCTTAACACCTTATATAATATATGTAAAATCTATAAAGATTCTATCCTTATAATTTTTCTATAATCCTTATAATTTTTTTATATCTTTATAATTTTTCTTATAAATAGAATAACTAGTAAAGCTATTATAGTAATATTAATATATTTTAGTTCTATTTTTAGTCTAGTTTTATTTAGTGTTAGTCTTATTACGTAATCTTAAATATTCATAGAGATATAAGTAATTTCTATTATTAATAATTATAAATCTTATTTAGCCTAAATAGATAATATACTATATATAGATTTATAGCTAGTAAATTATATAATTAGCTAGTTATAACTACTAAATTAGTACTATTTTTTAGTTTATATTAGTTTCCTACTAGTATATAAGAATAATAGATTTAAATAGATTTAGATTAGAAATCTCATAGATTTCTAATTATTAATTAGTAACTAAAATCTAAATAATAGATTTATAGGATAATAATAGTATTTAAGGCTATTAGAGGATTTATTTTATTATAAAACTAGATAGAATTCCTAGATAAATCTCTATTAAATCATAACTTTATTTATTATAACTATATCCTACTATAATACTATTCTTACTACTATGCTTATTCTAACTACTATTTATACTATTTATTTAGTAGATAATAAAAGCTATAGAGATTTTTATCTTTATATCTTTTTATATTCTTTATTATCTATACGTAGTAGTTTAGTTGATACTAGATATTATATGACTTCTTATATAACTACGCATAGTGCTGTGTTTTAGCATTAATAGTTACTCCTTTCTTCTATAGATAGGATATAATAAGTAATTAATTAATTACCTATTAAAAGATACCCCTTATACGTAAGTATAGTGACTAGTTATAAGCTATTAATTATTCACATAAGAGGTAGTCTATTCAACACTAATTAGTAAATTAATTAGATAGTAGGATGCTAACCTCTTAACACTTATAAATTAGTAAGAGTGAAGATAGAGTCTAGGCTTATAAGAAGTAAGCCCTCTATATTATACTAAAACTAGTGTGTAGATCTTCTAGGATTAGAGATTAAATTCTTCTCTATACGTGTGTAGATCTTCGTGTGAAGAAAGACACGATAGTATATAATTACATAAGAAAATAAGCTATATAAATAAGCTAATAGTAACTTTATAAAACCCTTATACTTATTATATAAACGTAAATATAATAGATAATTAATAATAGCTAAAAATTTAAGCTAGAGAGATAGTACTCTCTTACTACTACTAAATAAATCTCTAAGCTAATACCTTACGCCTAAAGAGATATACTTATACGAATAACTTATAAAAGATATAAATATATTAGAGGGAATACTTAAGAAGAGAATAGAGCTAAGATATTAGATAGATAAGATTAACCTAGAGTTAAATCTAATAGATATCTAGCTAGCTTTATACGCTAGATGTGCTTTAGTAGATCTCTATATAATAAGCCTTATAAGAAATAAGTTTACATACTTATTTATTAAGGACTTTAATAAATAGAAAGAGCACTATTTTAAATCTATTACTTATATAATCTAAAGGGAACTACTTAGCGTTCTTACTAGTAGGAGTGTATATCTAATATCTCCTAAAAAGACTATATAGTATAGAAAGCTATATAATATAGCCTAATAGGAATATACTCTTAGACCCCTAATATTAACTCTATTTTATATAGAAGATCTCTAACTACATCTCTCTATTAAATAATAGTACGTAATAGAAAGAGAGACTCCTACCTCCTCTAGCTATTAGCTATCCTATAAACTAACTTTAAGAGTAATACTAATAGCTTATAAGTAGCTACTTTCTATATAAACGCCTTTAAATATTAGGAGCTAGTCCTTAGTATAACTACTATATAAGCTATATACTCTACCTCCTCTATCTTCTCTATAGTAGATCTTATAGGACCTATATGTACTCCTACCTATATAGGAATTTACTAGTAAGAGAGTCTAACTAGAGAAGCTAATTCTATTCTAGAAGGTATAGAAGAGAGAGAATAACTATACTAGTAAACTATATAATATCCTAGTAGATAAAACACGGATTTTTATTAAGCTATACCGCCGCCTTAATATTTATAAGTCCTAATATGCTAATATCTTTCTAGACATCTTAGAAGGCTATGTGAGCTTCTATTACATGCATAATATAGGCCCTAGCCGTACATAGAAGTTTCTATATAAATAGCTTAATTAACATTTTAATATAATAGTTAACTATAACTAATACTAGATAGATTAGACTACTATATCATTCACACGCTATAGGTAGGAGAATAGTAAAAAGACTCTATACGAAGCTCTAGAGATTATAATTAATAAACTTACACTTACTTAGAGAGTACTTAGTACGTAGTTTTAAGGTGAGATACTACTCTATATAGTAGTTATATAAGCCTACTAAAGATAGCCTAAGCTTAAGCAAGCTATGTTCTTAGTTAAACTAACGTGTGAAGGACTTTTTAGTGACCTATAATTAGCCTTATAGATATCTATAGACTACTAAATAAACGCGTATCTATAAGAGCTACCTAAGAGCTACTATATAGATTAGAGATATAACTTTACCTTACGTATAAGACTCTTAAACTTCTAATAAAGCTGCTACTTATTTACTACATAAGCTATACGCAGCCCCTAAAAGAGAGATACACGTAAGAAGAAGTGTTTTATATACTATAAAGAAAGTTATTAGTTAATAAACTACCCTTATATAGACTATATAAGAGCTAAATAGTAATATATTAGCTTATATAAAGATTTCTATAATAAATCTCTATTAAATAACGTAGTTATAGCGTACATTATAAATTTTAAAGGTTAACTAGATTATAAGAACGCTATTATTCTACATAATAAAGATAATAGCTATGATAATAACTTTAAAGAAAGTAAGGAAGCTATTAACTACTTCACTTCTTCTATATTTCTTTACTATATAACTAGTAAAGATATATATAGGATAGAAATAAATAAATAAGTAGATTAATTTATACTTAATAGCCACTACTATATAATGTACTAAGGTAAACTATAAGATACTAGCGCTATATAGATATCTACTATAGGTAAAGCTTAGCTTAAGGCTTACCTATAAGATAATCTTTAAATAGTAATTAATTAGACACTAGGTAAAGCTAATATTAGCTTTAGTAGCTAGGATCTCTAAGGATCTATAGGTATTATACGTATTAAGAATCCTATTAGTATAGTAACTTACTATATCTTTAATACGCTAACGCTATTTCTATTCTCTCTTACTAATACTAATAACTTTAGAGCCTATTTTAATAACGTTATAAATTAAATAGTATAGAAGGACAACATAATAATTCCTATTATATATAAATAGGGACACCTATTCTTTAACGTTAATAAAGAAGATGCTATATTATTCTTTATAGAATTATAGCTCTACATAATTTATAAGTGATTTAGACACCTTTATATAGAGCGCCTACATAGATTACTATTAAACGCTAGCTATACTATTAATACTAAGGTACTAGAATAGATTAAGAAGTTCTACTATTTCTATTAACTCTATAGACCTACACTAAGCTAATTTAAGTTTATAATTAAAGATGATACACACTTTAACTATAAGATCATTATTAACGTTATATAGATAGGTAGGAGAGACGTTCTATACGTAATTAACGTAGATACTTTATTCTAGGTAGCTACTTTCCTTAACTCTCTATCTATATAAGACACCTAGAAAGCACTCTATAAATGCTAGATTAATATATATCTAGGCCTACCTAATAATATTATACATAACCTAGGAACTAATTTTACTTCTAATAAGTTTAAGAATTATACGAAGATTATTAGTGTAGATTACTATTAAATGCCTATAGAGGTATATTAGGTAGTAGGAAAAGTTAAGCGTGTGTATACACTTTTAAGAAGAGCCTATAATATCTTTAGAGCTAAACTAGATAGTTATATAAGTGATAAATCTATCCTTTAAATAGTAGTAAAGGCCTTAAATAACACTACTAGCCTATATAGGATTATGCCTACTCTTCTAGTGTTTAGTGCTTATCTAAGGATTAACACTAACTCACTACTTTTAGTAGATATTATTTTAAGGGCTAATACTATACATAAGGCTATAAGAGTAATTAAAGCTAAGAGAGTAAAAGTAGATATTAACTAAGTAGTTAACACCTATAATAGCCTATTATATAACGTCCTAAATCTCCTAATTAGCACTAAGGTGCTCACTTAGAGAGAAAAGAAAAGATAGATAAGCCTATATAAAATTAAAGGCTTTAATAATAGAGAYGTTATCTTAGAGCTAGAAAATAGTCTAGTAAGCCTCTATTATACATAAATTAAGTAGTATAACTAGCCTAAGGAGCTATATAAGCTAAGAATAAGAGAAAAAGATAAAAATTAAGAATAAGAGGACCTAGATRAACTAGATCCTATATAAATTAAGCCTTAGAAGCCTAAGAAATAAGGACGCCTATAGAAGAATTTAACTTAGAATTCTAGAGAGCCTCTAGATAAATTAACTCCTATATAGCTTAAGCCTCTATAGCATAGGAAGCCTAGAAGGCTACGTAAATACCTACTACCTAAAGAAGCCCTTATATAACTAGAGTAATAGACACTAAAGAAGAAGCGTAGTARGCTACGTAAATATCTATTACCTAAGCCTCTACTACTTATATAAGATGAGCTAGCTTAGAGATAATCTACTTATTAAACTCATACGTAGGCCTTTCTTACATAGAAAGAAAAGGATGATTTTACCCTAGCTATTAAGCTCTAGTAAGATAGTGTTATTATAACACCTAGAGCACTATTTAAAGAATCTAATTATATAGAGTTTAAAGCTCTAATAGCTAATAGAACCTTTAAAGTGACTACGTATAATCTTCTCTAGTATAAAGGCCGCATATTTAACCTACGCCTTATATAAGAAGTGAAAGAGAAGAATATAAAGCTATATAAGAAATTAAGGCTTATGTTTATAGGCTATTTAGATAAAGAGAAAGAGGAGATTTTTACGTAGTCACCTACTATCTAAAAAATAAGCTAACGCTTTATACTAGTAATTAGAGCTACACTAATTAATTTATATAGAATGTAATATAAGCTTAGAGATATTATGTAAGTATACGTATAATCTAAAGATAAGCTTCTCTACACGCTATACGCCTAGCTACTAAAAGAGCTCTAAAAGTAGTTTCTAATAGGAACTATTCTTAAGATTATATAACTACTCTATAGTATAGTAGAATTAGGGCTATACTAGTTTAAAACATACTATAAGCACTATCTAGAGAAACTTAGGATAAAGGTATCTTTATATAACCTATACCTACTAATTACGCATAAAAGCTAATAGAAATTTAGCATTACTAGTCTCTAAACTAATAATACGCTTAGTATTATYACTCCYTTATTCTTAGAGAGAGAGGAAAAGTAACTATACTAAGCTAGGTTCTATATAAAGCCTAAAACTATCCTTATAGAAGATTAACTAGTTAAATTTAATAGTGCTAAGATTACGTACGTATAGGATAGGATTATAATGCTCTAAAAGAGCTAAAGGAAGACTCTCTACATAATTAACTTATAAAGAAGTAACGTAGCCTAAGAATACGTTAAATAATAAGCTAGAGGCGCCTATATTACCTTAGTTTATTAACTAGAGGTAGCGTTTAATCTCTTAACTACTACATAGACTATAGAGCTATTACTTAAAGATATTAAAGCCCTTAACGTATAACTATAGTAGTAAATAGATAACCTATAGAGAGGTATTACTTATATACCTATCTAACTTAACTATATAAAGCTATTTATCTTCACTAATAGATTATTTACTAATAATAARGACCTAAGCTCTTAGCTTAGCTTCCTTATTATAATTATAACTAAGGATTATATAGGAAACAGCGAAAACTTTAAAATCTATAGTAATATTATACACTAGAACTCTATAAAGTATAAGAGAGTTATAAAGAGCGTTTTAGTAAGTAAACTATATAGTATAATTATAGGATTTAATAGTGCTATCACACTAGGTATAATAATCTAGTAGATTATACGTAACCTATAGATTCTACCTCTACTACTTATTATCTACACTAATTTAAGGTCCCTATATTAATGCCTCGTTAAACTTAGTATAACTAATAAGAAGAGGCTTATGATTAATATCATGTCACTTTAAGAATTATATAAGAGGTGAGAGATTAGTGAAGTTCACTAGATTAATAGTAGTAATAACCCTATAGATGTAATAACTAAGAAGAAGCTAAATTAAGCTCTTAAATAGCTTATTTTAATAAATTATATATAGATTAGAGTTGAAGCCTTTATTAAACGGCTAGAGCCCGCATAGAGAGATAACTAAACTAAACTATACTTAAAAAGACTAAGATATTTTATTTATATTCTTTATACGCACACTTATTTACCTTATTTCTATATCTTTATCTACACACATACACATATTTCACATATTTAGAAGCATAAATTAAGAGAGGAGAGTAGAGATTTTATTTCCTATTTATATACATCTAAGAAAATAAAAGAAAAATAAAAAGAAAACCTATATAAACACCCTACACACTATAAGATCACCTAAGTGTAATATTTACACTTAGAACTATGTAATTACTAGATATAAGTAGCGCACGCATCATCTTAATAGCCTATAAAGATATAGTAATCCTTAAATAGAAGACTACTCTTCTTATAGTAATAGGGGCATAGAACATTAATAGCTAAACTATAGGATTATACTAGGATCACACGAAAATACCCCTCTCTATAGATAACTTTAGTAACCTACTCTTATATATTAGTGCTAGTAGTTAGGAGGACATTAATATCTTTAGAAGGTAACGTAGCTATTATACTTTCCTTAATCTATAATTAATTAGTACATTATATGAAAACATAAAAGACTATAAAAGGGCTTACATTAATATAAATACTCTAGAGGAACGTATAATTAGCATCTTAGCTAGTTAGTAGTATTAAGTAGATCTTCTTAGGAGGGCTAGGAGTAATAATGAGCTACCTAAGATAGGTGAGTTAACTACTAGTAGTAGGAGTGGTAGGAGTGAGAGCTATTATAATTATATAAAATAGATTAAATTAGATTAGATTAGATTTAGATTAGATTAGATTTAGATTAGATTTAGGTTTAGATTTAAATCTACACTAAAGTTAGCACTATATAGATATAGAGAATAGGCTTAAATAGTAGAAATAGAGTAAAAGAAAGGTATAATTATATACTATAAGGAGAGGACTAATAGGCTAAAGGAGAGAGAGTTAAGAGTAAGTACTAGGCCTAGCTTTATACCTAATTAGCTACTACTTAGCGCTCACTACATAACTCACCTAGTAGTTACTACTTTCTAGCCTTATAATATAACGCCTCCGTACGAACCTATTAAGAACTATAAGGCGTGAGGAGATTAAGTGATCTTACATAGATCTAGCTAGTATAAATAGCTAATTAAGCTAACTAGGAGTTACTAGATTATAACTCACTACTACCTACCTTATAATACCTAATAGCACGCCTTCTAGTAGCTCTACGATAGGGCACACTATACTAGGAGAAGGGCTATACTATATAATACTAGCTACTTCTACTACCTATAAGTTTCTCTTATTCACGGATTAACTATTTACACTTCTAAGTAGATAGGTAGTATAGTAAGGTAGAGAATAGGTGGAGAGATAGGAATTAATGTACGTAGGATTAACATACGTAATTAGATCTACACTATAGGATAGAGAGACACTATACRTAGGTAGGTATTAACTAAAAAGAAAGAATTACTAGTATCTATACGTAGTAGTTTAGTTAATACTAGATATCACATAACTTCTTATATAACTACGCATAGTGCTATGTTTTAGCATTAATAGTTACCCCTTTTCTCTATAGATAGGATATAATAAGTAATTAATTAATTACCTATTAAAAGATACCCCTTATACATAAGTATAGTGACTAGTCATAAGCTATTAATTATTCACATAAGAGGTAGTCTATTTAACATTTATAATTTTATTATATCTTTATATTTTTCTTATAAACCTAATTATAATAGAACTAGTAAAGATATTATTATAATATCTATATAGTCTAATTCTAGATTTAGTTTAATTTTATAAAGAGTTTAGTCTTAGTAAACTAGTATAGATAGTAATTAAGATATTTCTATTTCTTACTATCTATACTTAAATTTAAACTTAGTATTACTATAATATAAAAGATTATAAAGAATATAAGAAATTCTAAGAATAAAACTTAAATTTATAGAATTCTTTAAAGATTTTATAGATTTAATTTCTAATATAGTTAAGTTTAGATATTTAGCTATTTAATATTATAGATAGAATACTTTATATAATAACTTTATAAAACTAGATAGAAATAGTACTAGACTTTTAATAGAACTTTTATTGAATAGACTATCTCTCATCCATGTGTACGATAGATAGCTTGTGACTAGTCACTATGTACTTGCGTACGAGGGGTATCTTTTCGATAGGTAATTGATTGATTGCTTCATCCTATCTACAGAGGAAAGGGGTAACTATCAATGCTGAAACACGACACCGTGCGTAGTCACATGAGAAGTCATGTGATATCTGGTATCAGCCAAACTACTGCGTACGGACACTGGCAATTCTTTCTTTTGGTTGATACCTGGCTGCGTACGGTGTCTCCCTATCCTGTTGATCTGATTGCGTACGTCAAATTCCTATCTCCCCGCCTGTTCTCTTGCCTCACTGTACTGCCTATCTGCTCAGGGGTGTGAATAGTCAATCCGTGAATGAGAGAAATCTGTAGGTAGCGGAAGTAGCCGGTATCGTACGGTGTAGCCTTTCTCCTGGTACAGTGTGCCCTATCGCGGGGCTGCCTGAAGGCGTGCTGCTGGGTATCGTGAGGCAGGCGGCGGTGAGTTGCGATCTGGCGACTCCTGGTTGGCTCGATCAGCTGTTCGTACTAGCTAGATCCATGCAGGATCGCTCGATCTCCTCGCGCCTCGTGGTTCTCAATAGGTTCGTACGGAGGCGTTGCATCATGAGGCTGGAAAGCGGTAACCGCTGGGTGAGTCGTGCGGTGAGCGCTGAGCAGTGGCTGATCAGGTATAAAGCCAGGCCAGGTGCTCGCTCTTGACTCTCTCACTAGTAAATTCCTGTACAGGTGGAAGTACGTATGGGTCTTGTGAGATCTGCCGTGGAGGAGGTGGAGGAGGTGGGGCATGCGGCTCGTACGGTGGTTGTACTGAGGACTAGCTCCTGATGTTCGAAGGCGTTTGTGTGGGTGGTGTTTGAGAAGGAGTTTGTGTAGGAGGCAGCTGTTTATGAGCCGTTGGTGTTGCTCTTGAGGTTGGTTCACGTGACGGTTGACGGCTAGAGGAGGTGGGAGTCTCTTTCTCTGTTGCGTACGGTTGTTTGATGGAGAGATGTGGCTGGGGATCTTCCGTACGGGATGGGGTTAATGTTAGGGGTCTAATAGTGTATTCTTATTAGGCTACATTATATAGCTTTCTATACTATATAGCCTTTTTAGGAGATATTAGATATATACCCTTACTAGTAAGAACGCTAAGTAGTTCTCTTTAGATTATATAAGTAATAGATTTAAAATAGTACTCTTTCTATCTATTAAAGTCCTTAATAAATAAGCATGTAAACTTATTTCCTATAAGGCTTATTATATAGAGATCTACTAAAGTATATCTAGCGTATAAAGCTAGCTAGATATCTATTAGGTTTAACTCTAGGTTAATCTTATCTATTTAATATCTTAGCTCTATCTCCTTCCTAAGTATTCCCTCTAATATATTTATATCCTTTATAAGTTATTTATATAAATATATCTCTTTAGGCGTAGAGTATTAGCTTAAAGATTTATTTAGTAGTAGTAATAGAGTACTATCTCTCTAGCTTAAACTTTTAGCTATTATTAATTATCTATTATATTTACGTTTATATAATAGGTATAGAAGTTTTATAGAGTTACTATTAGCTTATTTATATAACTTATTTTCCTATATAATTATATACTATTACGTTCTTCTTTATATAAAGATCTATATATATATAGAGAAGAATTTAATCTCTAATTCTAGAAGATCTATATACTAGTTTTAGTATAATATAGAGGGCTTACTTCTTATAGGCCTAGGCTCTATCTTTACTCTTACTAATTTATAAGTATTAAGAGGTTAGCATCCTACTATCTAATTAATTTACTAATTAGTATTAAATAGACTATCTCTTATCTATGTATATAATAGATAGCTTATAACTAGTTACTATATACTTACGTATAAAGGGTATCTTTTTAATAGGTAATTAATTAATTACTTTATCCTATCTATAGAGGAAAGAGGTAACTATTAATACTAAAATATAATACTATGCGTAGTTATATAAGAAGTTATATAATATCTAGTATTAGCTAAACTACTATATATAGATAACTTTAGAATATAAATTTTTTTATAAGTATTTTAAGTATATTTATTATCTTCTTATTAGAATTTATATCTTTCTTAAATAAGTAATAGATTTACTAAGCTATAATTTATATCTATAAATAAATAACTATAAGACTTATCTAAGGTTTAAGTTTTAGCTTAACTAGATTTACTAATTACCTAGTAATTAGATTCTTCTTTAAGACTATAAAAAATATTTAAGATTATATTCTATTCTACTCTATTTTACGTAATATAATTAAATATAGCTAGTTTTATATAGTTTTACTATATATTATATAATTCTTCTACTTTACTTTAATAATAATTATCCTTCTATTTTAATAGATTAGAGTGAGAACCTAAATTCGGGATGCTCATCTGTTATGGCTGCTACGCTCCCATTAAGCTGAGATAACGGTAGCGCAGACCTCTTTCCATCTCTCTTTCTATTCTCTCGTAAACACCCTAGAAAAGTAATCGTCGCCGCAGTGGCACCCATACATGCCAATCCAAGACCTGTGCTGAACCCCGTGTAGAATCTAGGCTCCTCTCCTAGAAGAAATACATTCGAACTCACGAAAGCACCCGCGGTCCCGAAATTAATGATAGCGCCTATAGCAATAGCGCGCTTGTATCCCTTACCCGCATTGATGGATACCCAGACTATGCTGACTGGCATTGCAAGATAGCACCCACACGCGATGAAGAACATACCCATGTACCGAACGCCAGGCTGTGGTGGATAGGCAATCTCGATAGCAAGACCGGTGGCCAACACGGCCCATCCAAGCATGTAGAACCCATAGCGGTGGCGCAGGTATTCGGAGCCGTAGGCGAAAACGACGCTAAAAGCGGCCCCGACGAGATACACGGGGATGGTGTGGACTTGAGCTTGGGTTGCAGTATATCCGAGGCCCTTGAGAATAGTAGGCTGGAAGTTCGAGAGAGAATTCGCATTTTCGGTCACTCCCAGGTTCATGGCAACGCTATTTCATAATGGTCAGCTAAGGAATATTAACCGATTCGAGGGCGGGTTCGTAGCAAGATGAAATGCATCTTGTTCTAACATACCCTGCCCAGATTTTCCAATCTTTGAGATAATGGACGGTCTTTTGAAAGGTGATTTCGTCGTCGGCAACGTGGCCTCCATCAGCTTTGATACGGGCTAAAAGAAGTTTTTTCTCGTCTGCAGAAAGAAAAGTGCAATCTTCGGGCCATGGCATTATAAAGGGCATGCTAGCTACACTAACAATTATGGTAACGAGCCCCTCGATTATAAAGATCCTATATAATATCCGTCAGCTGGTAGCGTACGATAGTATCAAGGGCAAGTCACGGGACAGGGAGAATTACAGAGATACGTACCATCTCCATGCACTGTATCCAACTATCCCGTCCATTTTGGCTATCAGAGAGGAGACAAACCCGTTGATCGCTCCAGCGATGATTCCAGCGGTGCAGAAGAAAACGTATCGTGTGAGATACTCCTCCTTGGTGTAGTAAGCACCTATCAAATATGCAGCACCAGCGATATAGGCTGCTTCCGCCATGCCTTCAAGTAGACGACAGACCACAAGCTGTTCCCAGCGCTTTACGAGGCCGCATCCAATTACGGTGATACCTGTTTTTAGACAAAATGTTATTTCTCAGTACTAGTGAATAGACGACGACCGCATTGTGACGCTTCCAAATCACTATACGTACCCCAGCAGAACATCATTATGCAAAGAGTCTTAGACCCGTATTTTTTGAACACAATCATCAAAGGTACACCTGCCACGAGATAACCAAGGTTAAAGACCCATACCGCGATGTTGAATCGTTGACCGATGAGGTTAAGTTCCTCTTCCATGCCTTGAATTTTTGCATTGCCAATCTAACGAATCAGGATTCAGCACATGTAAACCTAAAACGTGCGGAAAAACATAATAATAGCGAGGCACTGACGTTGGCTCTATCAATAAAGTTTACAAGATATAATAACCAGAGTGTGGGAAGAACACGAATGTCAAGCTTCCGGAGAAGACGCCGCTCCGCCGTACGGTCAAAGGGCGGCTGGGGTGTCGACGGCACTGTCGACATGGCTCTGTCTGGGAAGATCGTTCCTTTCTCAGTAAACTCCGGATCGGACATGTTGGGATAGTAGATGAAGATCCCGAGAATATTGAAGCAAATGCCCTGCTACAAGGCGAACGAGAATGTAAGAGGGCAACTAGATGTACGAAGGCCTGACTGAAGGGAAACACGGTGCGTAGATGCCTAGAACAACTGTGTCGAGGCACCGCAATAGAATATATATCAACAGCCACTAAGCGATGGCCCTGTCATTGGGCCGACGCACGGGAACCCTTCCTAACTACCAAATGCAATGCAGTCTTTCCTATGTGAGTGAGAGGAAAAGGGGGGGAAGGGTTGCAAGTCTAGAAGCTGACAAGTCGACGCAAACGACGGGGGTAAAGAGGTGGGGTAACGTTTGATTCCGAACGGAGAAAGAAAAGATATAACACCCGTTCATGTGCATCCTATTTACAAGGGAATTATAGCTTCACCGCACTTATGGGGCGTTAGCGTACTGCATCTCATTATTGAAGGGGCCCGGGGAGGACGATGACTAGGTGCTTAATCGGTGTATAATGCGCGTTGCGCCTCGAAGCGACATGGGCGGCAGTATTCATCATGCGGCGTGGGATGCTCTGGCCCATGGAGAGTGGTCGCCCTCGCCAGCCTAGTAGTAATCCGAGCCTTATGTAAAGCAATTTACCACTTTCCCGGGACGATTTACGAAAGTTTGCGTCCCTCAGCCTTAGCGTCGAGCCACCAAACACTCCATCCGTCTCTCCCTCTTATAGCCAATTCAACGTTCCGTCTTTAGACTGAAAGATCGGAGATCTAGGATGAGCGCGCGTTGCTGCATGGGTAGCATCAAAGACTACCTCGCGACACATCCTGACCAACTACACCTCGATGAGATGCCTAAAGTGGCTTTGCGCAATAGAATCTCTCGTTTGAACACATGTTAGGTATCAGGAAAGTATGTCTAATATCCTAGCCCTCCAGTCACTAGTGAGCTCACTACTGTGCCACATGTGGGTCCGCTGTGCGATGTGGATCGATTCATTATAGGTACCGTATGGGCAAGCTGTCCATATACGAGTAACCTCTTCAATGGAGACTTCATATTCTAATTCGCTACCCAAAGGGACTTAGTGGAGAATGGTAAACGCGCTACCTAAGGAACATATTCGATTGCATCGGTATCTCGTCTAGCCATATATATCGTCTAGTCGGGTCTATAAAGTCTATAGATATTTTATCCTTATAATTTTTTTATTTTCTTATAATTTTTCTTATAAATCTAATTATAGAACGACTAGTAAAATTATTATAATGATATTTATATAGTATAGTTCTATTTTTAGTCTATTTTTATATAAAATTAGTCTTAGTAAGCTAGTATTAATAGTTATTAAGTTATTTCCTATTTTTACTATTTATAATTAAAATTAAACTTAGCCTAAACATATAAAATACTATATATAGATTTATAGCTAGTAAATTATATAATTAGCTAGTTATAACTACTAAATTAGTACTATTTTTTAGTTTATATTAGTTTCCTACTAGTATATAGAAATAATAGATTTAAATAGATTTAGATTAGAAATTTTATAGATTTCTAATTATTAATTAGTAATTATATCTAATTAATAGATTTATAGGATATAAATAGTATTATAAAGATATTAGTAGATTTATTTTATTATAAAAACTAGATAGAATCTCTAAGTAATTCTATATTAAATTATAGATTTATAATAGGTAAATAGTATAACTAGCTAGTTATAACTACTAAATTAAGATAGTTAATTAATTTATATTAACGTATTCTACTAGTACGCTAGCTACCTTATTAACCTAGCTACTTTTCTTTAGTATTATAAACTTTCTATACGTAAYGCTATATCTTAATAATATAAAGCTAATCTATCTAATTAAGAAGGTAGAATTAAACTTACTCTTTAGGCTTATACTTTAGGCTAATTTTAAAGTATATAACACGCTATAGTAGCTTTTAACATATAATACTAGTAGCTCTCTAATTAGCTTTATAGAATTATATTTTAGCTTAAAATACGTTATAATTACTTTAAGCTTATAGTAACTAAAGAGTAGATAATTATATAATATATTTTTAACTTTAATTTATAAAGATTTACGCTATAGCTATATAAAGTAGTAGATATAATAGATAAACTATTAGCTATACGTAGTAGGATACTTATAAGAAAGAACTAGCCTAAATAATTTATATTATATATAAAGGAGCTTAAAATAGCTTTTAATTAAGTAAAAGACTATTAGAGAATATTATAAGAAGATTTAGAGGTTATTAACGCGTAGTTTAAGCTTATATAAGAGATAATAGCTAAGTATAGTATCTATAAAGATAATATCTATAACTTTAATAAAATAAGCTTCTAAATAGATATAATTAGCTCTATAAAAGTTATTATAGGTTTAGAATACTATATAAGACTTACGCTTATTTAGCTAGGTAATTAAGAGTAGGTTATAATAATCTAGAGTATCTACGCTACTAGGTACGTAACTCTATTATTTATTATCTATAAAAGACGCATCTATATCTTAGTATAGTATAAAGAGATAGATATATTATATAACTAAAAGCTCTTAGTTTCTAAGAATAGATAGATAAGTAATAAACTTAGTCTTAAGTAGTTAAAGTACTTTAATATATATATAAAAATACGTTAGGTAGAGTTATATAAGCTACTTATTCTTAATAGCTATAAGAGTTATTTAAACTAAAATTTTAAAGATTATTACTTTATATAAAAGATCTTTATCTTTTATATACTAGTATATTTATTATATATCTTATAGCTACTTAATATAGTATACTTCTTACTATTAAAGCTAAAGTACTCTTAACGCGTATAAGACTTAGTATACTAATACGTCTACTATATTAATAAAGAAAGCTTCTTACTAGTCTTTAGAAATACATTTTTAAAAGTATTTATATATAAGAACTATAAAAAGGTTTTTAAAGTATCTAGACTAGTTCTTATTAATATATAAGTTATTTTTAAGCGCTTTAAAGTCTAGTTATATATATTACTAGAGGTACTCTTACTAGAAATACTATAGTAGTTAAAAATACTAAGTAATATATAAGAATTTAGGTTATAATTAACTCTTATATAGAGGTCCTTTATATAATTACTAAAAGAAGCTAAAGAAAGCTTCTTATAGCTAATAAAAGGAGCTAAATTAATACTATATTAAAACGCTCTTATAAGCTACTAGATTATAGAGCTTAAAGAGTAATTAGAAGTTATAATAAAGTATAAAATATATAAATAGAAGTAAATCTAGTATARTAGTATAATAGAGTATAGTAAGAGAGCTTTATATARAGCTACTAAGGCATCTATAGCTCTTTAGTAATCTAAGAAAGCTTATAATAGTAGTAGTAAGAAACTAGGTTAACTTAGTTAATAGTACTATAGGAACTATAGAAAGACTAGACATAATACTTATATATACTAAAAAGATATAGAAGCTTCTTCTAAATCTAGTCTAAGTATTTTATACGTAGGTTCTCTTATAGATAGTAAGTAAATTAAGGTCTTATATATAGTATTAGTAGTACTAAAGAAAAGTAGCTAGGTTAATAGAGTAGCTAGCGCACTAGTAGAATACGTTAGTTTATTATTATATAGAAATAGTATATATTTAAATAATAGATTTAAATAGATTTAAATAGATTTATATTAGATATTATATAAACTACTAACTATAAATTTATATATAGTATAGTAGAATAATTAGGTAAAATAGCTCATAGCTATAGTAATGCCTAAGTACTAGGCGATATAGTATAGAAATATAAAATAATTAATAAATTACTATATAAAATAGTCTTAATTAAATCTTTATATTAAATAAGTGTGTATTATATAAGGTGTTAAGCCTCTTCTTATTAAGAAGATGCTTTATCTACTATGCTATCCTAAGCTAGGTTAAGTAACCTAAGGTCACCTAATAAAATTATATAACTATTAATTTTATTTCTACACCTATGCCTCTAGCATAATCCTCTCTTACTTCTAATCTTAGTGCCTTTAAGATTAGTATGAGAACTACTCTCTCTAGCTTACGCTATTAGTGTCTATAAGAGCTCTTATAAGTTATTACTATATAGGATTTTAGTTCATCACTACTTAGGCTTTACTCTATTATTTAAAGAGCTTATAACTATGCTTCTCTTTCTATAATAATAGCTATATAATCTTTTATCTAGGCTAGATACGCTACTATTTCTATTAATTTATCATGCGCTAGGTTACTATTATATAGTTAAGGTAGGTAGTTATCTTATATTAGATCTACGTATATTACTAGATGTAGACTAACTAGCTTATTAATAAGCACATAGATAATTAGATTATCATGCCTCTCTATACGTTATAGATAGTTATTACTAAATATATTACTAAATAGTTAATAGATATAATCTTATTAGCTTAGAAGGCTTTAAATAACTATTTAGAATTACTTAAGATTAATTAGTTTAAGTATAGTAGTTTACGCTTACTCTTACTCTCTAACYTAGTTATTTAGGCTTATTATAAGTATTACTATAGTAAGAGAGTTAATAAGGCTACCTTACTCTAATTCCTCTTATGCATGCGTAAAGACTATTAACTAACTAGTGACTTCTTTCCCACCTACTATAACTAGCTATTCGTCGCTCCTTTTATTAAAGGTGCTATCTCTACTAAATCCTCTATATAATAATACTTCTAATTACTTATTACTATCATCTTTATTATTAGAGTCTTACGTACTATTAAATAAGCTAGGTACGTAAGAGGAGAATAGTACTAGAGAGCTTAATATACTAGGTAGAAGACTCTCACCTTTAATTTTAATCTATTACTCTTCTAGTATAGCTAAATAGTATTAAAGTAATTCTTAATAGGCGTCTCTCTTAGTTCTATAGCTATAGTCTTCTCCTACTATATTATATCATCTACTAGTAATAAAGAAAGATTTTTCTCTATAGGCTTCTATTTTAAACTTCTTAACTAGTCTCTATTATGTCTTTACCTACTTAGCTATGTATTAGTGATATTCTTATACATATTTCTCTTATTTCTCTAGCCTAGTATCTACTTCTAGGAACGTATAGAGCTCTTTAATTATAAGCGGCGAATCCTATTATATTTAATAGTAGATAGCTTTTAAGATRTTTAATAGGAATTATAGAGGTACTATACTAGAGAAGGCTTTATTAATTCTACTATATATATTTAGGTAACTAGATAGTAAGTAAGGTCCTATTATAAGTATGTTATACGCGTGAGCTAGTTTAGCGTAGGTTCCTATAGCTAGATTCTCTATTATATATATATTATTATAAACTTAAACATACTATAGTAATATTATTTAGCGCTATTTAGTTACTAGCCTAGTAGAGCTATAAAGTATATAAAGATTAGTAATACGTATATCTCCTATATTATAGACTACGTTCTTCTATTTAACGTTAGAGTATTTAGCTTAAACTTCTAGTAGGAAATTAATAGAATCTTTCTAAGCCTTAATAATACTATTAGCTATTTATCTATTCTTATTTCTCTATACCTAGTAATCGCGAAGGTGTTAGTATATACTAGAGAGAATCTAGGTGTAGTTCTTATTATCTTTATTATCCTAAGATATGCTTCCTTAAATTATTTTAACTTAATAGTTATAGATAATAGCGGCCGTAATGTTTAAATTAATATGTTAGAAGTAAGTAGCGTCTCTAGGTTTAACGTATTTTATATAGTAAGGATATAAGATAAGCTAGACTACTTCTTATAATATTATATAGTAGAACTAGTACTATAAGTCTCTATAGATTAATTATTACTCTAGAGAATAGTATTATGTTTAATACTATCTTAAGTTTAACTTTCTTCTTATAAGCTACGTATAATACTAGTATATATTATATTTATTATTAATAATTTATTTTAATTTAGGGTCCTAAATTACCTATTAAAAGTAATTAAGAATAATATTTCTATTATACTTAAATTAATTAATCTATCTTTATACTTCTAGGAACTTAGCTAGGATATGTTCGCGATTAATAGTAGGCTAGTAGGAATTAGGCATAAAGTAATAGCTAAGAAGAATATTAGACTCTTTATAGGCTTATTTATTCTTTTAAAATAGCTAGTATATTAAATCATCTACTTTTATATTACTAATATAATCTTAATTAAAGTAGAGGACTTAGAGTATAATAACTAGACGCGTGTAGTTATAGCCTTTAGTAGTAAGGCTAAGCTTACTTATAGTAGCGTAGGTATAATTAAAGTAGACTCTAGTAGAGTACTTATTAGGACTAGCTTCGTGATACTACTATTAAAGAAACTTAAGACGCTTARRCTTACTTAACTTCTAATAYCTAGCTTTTTATAATACTTYTTTATATTTCTTAGARACTATCTTATAGTAATAATAACYTATATTCTTTTTAAATACTACTTACGCYTCTTCTAAGTTATTAATTACRTCCTAGTTAAATTAGTTATTAAGTAGTAGCATCTCTATTTCTTTTACTAGAGTTAGGTTCTYTATTACTAACTATTAAGCCTTCTTTTATAGTCGCCTTAATGTYRCTACCYCTCYTAGAGTRATAGGAGGAGTTAGRGTTAATAGAATACTCTTTAAGAGAGTTAARATAGCGCTYACTACTCTCTTAGACTTATCTCTTAGTTAGAGGTCTTATTTTATAGCTCTAATTAGTACTAAAGGCGCGCTAGGCTAGTTAGTTATAGACRGCGCTTAAAYATACTATAATAAGTRARGTRAAGTTATCTAAATAGTRAYCTATTACGTGCTTATAGGCTCTACACTATGTATTAGAGAGCCTCTATTACTATTAGTTAATAGCCTAGTTATAGTAACGTCTTATCCTAGTAGRATTCTAATAGRGTYRCTATCTAAGACTAGAATAATTAGGCCTATRTCTACTTTATACTTAAAGCTATTCTTCTTTAGCTATTATTCTARAATAGGCGTAAGATTCTATAGATATTAGTRCTCCTAAATAGCTTAGTTACCTTTCTTATTTAATTAAACTACTAAGTATAGTATCTTCTCTTACTTCTAGTACTAGGTAACTAATTCCTATATCTCTTTTACATAGGTGTGTGTATTAATAAAATCTTCTAGCTTAATATAGACTTCTTTACCTTTTCTACATATAGAATTAGTAAGGCGCCTATAGAAGTAGTTATTAATAAGAGGAGTGAATAGACTAAGGTCTCCTTAAGTAGCTAGGTAGGCTAGTCTACCTACTCTTATAATACTATTCTAGTTCTTTAGACTAAACTTAAGAATAACTTTATCTTAAATTACTACTAGCTAGTTATTAATAATTCACTACTAATTACGCCTAACCTATYTTCTAGCTAACTCTCTCTAGTTTTAGATATTCTTAATAATTACGTAGTTTTCTTAGAATTTCATAATACTACTAAAAAGCTTTATTACTACTACGTCTTATTCTATCTTCTAAGTAAGCGCTACTATAACTATAGCGACTTCTATTATATAGGAGGATATATTTATTATAATATAATTATATATATTACGCCGACTATCTAGACTTATATTATCTAGTTACTTAGCTAAGTCTTAAATTATTAGCGCTTAATTCTATAGCATAACCTAATTATAGTAGTAYTATAGGTTAAGAGTAGTCTCTATTAATTATTATCTAGCTTATTAATATTATGGAGGTTATTATATAGCTAAATCTTAGACGTGAGGTGATAGTAGGCTACCTACTAGGCTTTAAGAAAGTAGTCTATAGCTTTAAAGCGTAGAGCTACCTACTATTTATAGACTTAGTAGTTTAGGTAGTTAGCGCTATTAATTAGAAGGTCTCTAAGTATGCTTATTAGGACTAGCTATTATAATGTCTTTAGCTTAAAGAGAAGTTAGTATAGTTAATTATACTACTTAGTAGACTAAAAGTAAATAGTAACTAAGCTAGGAGAGGTTAGTAGGTAAAGGCGAGCTTACTTATATAGGAAAAAATTTTTATATACTACTATAGCTAGAAAATTATAGAGCTAAAAGTTATAATACTATAAAGTTTAGTATAGAAAAGTAATATATCTCTTCTTATAGTAGATACTACTACTAAGTAGCCTACGCGCCTAAGAGCACGCCTCCTATACTACTAGCTTCGTATAGTCTATTAGAGAGTTCTTAAAGAACTTCTAATATTTTTACTTTAAGCGCTTAAGTTATTACTTTAACTAAATATTTTTACTTAACGTTTTCTATAGTATTAATGCTATACTTACTTACTTAGTATAGTTAGCTTTAAATAGTTATAATAGTCTTACGTAGGACTATTTCTAGTTAATTACTACTCCTTTTAGTCGTAGTATACTACTAGTAAGCTAATAAGTTTATAGGTTCTCTAAGAGTATAGTACTTACTAAGAAGCTTATTTCTAATTAGCTCTAAGAAAACTTTAGTTACTTACTTAGCTTAATTCTTAGCTTAACTCTACTTAGTATTCTAACTTTCTTACTCTCTATACTCTTAATTTACTAACTATTAAATTTTATTAAAATAAACATTAAAATTATTAATAAAATAGCTAATATATTAAATACTAACGCGCGCCTCCTCTACTTTATAGGTTCTACTATAGGTAGGTTATATAAGAACTCTTAAACTTATATAGTAGAAATTAATAGTAAAATTTAAGACTTACTTATATTTTAATATAATAAGAAGCTACTTTTACATATTATTAGCTTAAGCACTAGGCTCTCACCTCTTAATAGTAATATAAGAAAATAATCACGTGATAAATTAATAATAATAAAATAATACTTATAATAACTACTAAAGGGCATAAGTTCTATTACTACTAGCGCGTAGTAGTAGGCTTATATCTTTTAAAGGGCTTAGTTTAGACTACTCTTCTAAAGATACTAAAGAGTAGTTCTTACTAGGTTAACGCGTAGTATTTAGAGAGCTTAGTTCTTAAGTATTATATACTTAGTGTCTAGGAATTAGCTTCTCTAAAGATATAGAGTAGCTTACTCTATACTTATAAAGCTAGCTTAAGTAGAATTAACGACTTTATATATCTATCCTACTTAGGCTAGTCTTATATACTTACGTCTAGAGGCTAGTAGTAAATATAGGATTATATCTACTAGTACTACTAGCCTTTAAAAGAGCTAGATATGAGTTACTACTATAACTATAGTAACGTAGCTTATATCTAGCTCACCTATTTAATATATTTATCACGAAAAATATAAGTAGAATAGCTTTAAGCGTAGTAGTATTACCTATAGAGAAAACTCTATAGATAAGGCGATTAGTAATCATATATATTATTAGCATATATAATTACTAATCTCTTTATCTATAGAGTTTTCTTTATAAGTAGTACTACTACTTATAAAAAATACTCTACTCTCTCCTCTACCTTTTAAGCTGTCTTATAGCTAGTTTATCTTCTAAAGAACTTTCCTCTAAATTATCTAAAAACGCTTAGTATATAGAGTAATTAATTATTACTCTAGAGATAATAACCTATAGTTATGACTATGTTCTTAGGCCTTTACTAATTAGCGTTTCTCTTTAGACTAATTATTATTATTTAAGCTATTCTAATTAATTATTATTATTATTAATTAGTTATATATACTTATCACTAGCTAGTTAATATCTTACTAGCTACCTATTCTTATCTTATAGTTTATATTACCTATATAGTATCTCTTTAATATCTTCTTACGTTCTTAGATTAAAGAGCTTTAGTTAGTGCCCTAGTGTTATATTTCTAAACCTTACGCTATCTAAGTCTTCTAACTAGAAATATCCTTAATTCTAGAATAATTCTATAACTTAATATAAGCTAAGCTATTTTAGCTATAATTTTTACGCGCGTGATATATCTAGCTCTCTAATTAAGTCCTATACTATTACTAAGTCACCTATATTAATTACTTCATAATTAATCTCTTAATACGTGTCCTAATACTTTTTATTCTACTCTTAGAGTCTTACTATGCGTATTACTATAGTATTTAGGTCTCTATCTTAGAGATTAAGCTATATTACTCTAATTATAAGTAATTTATCTCGTGATTTTACTATTAGCTATAGTAGCGCTTACTAGGTTAGGAGGCATAACTTAATAGGTAGGATAGAATTTTATCTAGTTATAAGTTATACTAGAGAGTATTCTATTAGTTTATATACTAAGTACTAGTCTACCTATAACATAGTAGGTAGATTATCTATCTAGTTTCTACGTAATTTTACTAGCGCGTTTATAACTAGCTTATGTCTAGTTTTAATTAGTTCTATTACTTATAGGTTATATATAGAGGATTAAATTCGCTTTATACTATAAAGAGAATATAATTCTTCTATAACCTTTCTATTTTCTAGGCTACTATTAACTATAATTTTCCTAGAGATGCTCTAGTGACATAGAATATCTTTATAAATAAACTTTATAATACTTTTTAAATTATTCTATTTTAGTACTTATCTTTTAACCTAACTAGATAGGTATTCTCTTATAAGAACTAAATAGTTCTTATTACTATGCCTATTTAGTATATATTAGACGTTAATAGTGACCTATTCTTATAGCGTCTATAAGTAAGTAGTAGTAAGTATTAACTTTAACTTTTTAGTAGACATGTTCTAATACTACGTGTAGGTTCTAATTATCACCTTAATATACTAATATATATCCTACTACTAATATCGCCTTAATAGTATACTAAATACTCTATTAATACCTTAATATCTAATCTTATAGTAGATTTCCTAGATAATAGTTTATCTAAGATCTAGGTCGTTAATTACTTATTAGATTATAACTATTCATGATATCTTCTTAAATAATAGGCCTTCTATAGTATAGAATATAAGGGCGCGCTTTATCTAAGAGCGCTTCTTACTATAACTAAAGTTAGTTAGCTTTATACTTATTATTAGGAATACTATAATCTCTTCTAATTACGTAGAATATTCTAACTTAAGGACACGCTTCTAATCTTCTAGCTCTATTAAGTTATAATAACTATTCTAAATGCTTATAGAATTAATTAAATYCTCTATAAATTAGTCTAGATTATCTTCTAGCTCTTCTAGTAGCTACTAATTATCTAGTTTTAGGTATCTTAATAGAGTATCTACTACTACGTTCTTCTTACTAGGCACATGCTTAATATTAAAGTCCTATATTAAGATAGCTATAAGCTATCTATTTATTAGAGATCTAGATAGATTAGTATTACTATAATTTAGCTAGGTAATTAATATTTATACGTTAGTCTTAATAGTAAAGTAAATTCTATATAACTACATATAGAATTTCTTTAGCGCCTATAAGACTACTCTATATTCTTATTTTATAGAATACTAGCTTCTCTCTAACTCTAACTATAGTGTGCTTTTAAATTAGACTAGGTATTAGTAGCTATTATAACCTATTTACTCTAGTACTATACCTCCGCCCTTATAGCTTATATCTATACTAAGATAGACTATAAGCCCTAATTTATAATCTATTAATATAAGCGCTAGAGTAGTAGTTATAAAGTACTTAAGTAAGTCTATGCTCTACTAATACTTAGTTATCTAGTAAAACTTAGTATTATTCTTTAATAGGTTAAATAGTAGCTTTACTTAGATTATAAAGAATAGTACTTAGATTCTATAGTAGACGTAGATGCCTATAAACATTCGCACCTCTTTCTAATTCTTATAGGGCGGCTAATTAATAATCTTCCTAACTTTTATTACTTCTAGCGACCTTCCTTATTTACTAATAGTAAAGCTAATAACTATAAGGCTATCGCATCTCTATATATACTTCTTACTAGACATAATTACCTTAGCGCGTTCTATATCTACTAGAATCCTATTATATTACTATATATATTCTAGGATATATCTTCTAACTCTAAGAAGTACTTTTTCTCTATTATAGTTATTTTTTAGTCCTCCTACGTAGATATTATCTATGAAAGCTCTATAATAGCTTAAGTAGTTAAATAAGATCTTTATAACTACCTATAAGAACGCTATAACTAAATTTATTACACCTTATACTATAGTATACATACGCACTAAGCCTATAAGAGTATAGAATCTAGTTATGTCTCTACTCTTAGAGTATAGCGCTACTTAATTATATCTAGAGAATAAGTCTATTAATAAGAGGATTTTATATATAGTAAATCTTTCTAAGAAATTATCTATATTTAGTAGTAGGTTCACGTCACGTATTATTACTACGTTAATTCTCTATGCGTTATTAATAACTCTAAAGTTATCTTTTATTAATAGGCTTTTATTATTAGTTTTCTTCTTAACTAGAAACTATAGATTATAGTATTAACTATTATATAGTTTAAGTACTCCTCTTTTAATACGTTTATTAATTATATTAACATAGATCTATTAAAGCGCCTTTAGTAGATTAAATAAGAGAGCTTACTATACTTTATACTTCTTAGTCTTAATTTTATAGAGAGAGTAGACTTTAGACTATATCCTAGTATAGTCTTTAAACTTATAGGTAATACTTTCTTTTTAGTTAAAAAGTATTTTAATAAATATGCCTTTCTCTTTAGGTGTTAATTATTAACTAAACTTTAGACTTACTACTTATTTAGGTATTAGCTTTATGCTTTACAGAAATAGACTATGTCTCTTCTTAAATAAATAATTAAATAGCCTAATATTAGGTAGTCTAAGAGTATTAGCTTCTAGCTATTATTAAATCACACGCTCTTTCTAATCTATGCGTCCTAGCTCTATAAGTTTATCTACGCGTAGTTAATTAACTAGCCTTACTTTATTAGCTACACGCTTAGCTAGCGTATTAACTTACTAGTATCTCTAGCTAGGTCTTTTCTCTTAAGTAAATTATTTATAGAATACTTAAGCGTTTAATTCTTAGAGCATGTCTATTTTTACTAAGTCCTCTCTTTCTTCCTTATTATTACTATTAATCTCTAACTAATAAGGCTACTTAGCCTATTTATGAATTTTAGATTAATGTTCTAAAGAGAAGACCTAACTAAATTCACTAAACCTAACTAAGTCACTTACTAATTACCTTCCTAATTACTTATGTTTTATTATAGGTAGGTCTTTTCTTCTTTTTACTTATGCTAATGCCTATCTCTTTACCTAGAAATGCTTAAGCACGTTATAAGTAGCCTAGCGTAGAGTACCTAGAGCCTATTACATCTATTTACTACTAATAGTTATCTTATAGCGCGTAGATATCTATATATCTAGGTATAGTTTTTAAAGATAGATTACTCTAGTTAATCTATTCTAATTAAGTTTTCTAAATCACCTAGTACGTTAATTATAAAGCTTAGGTCTTATTCTTTAAGATTTAAAGCATAGAACTCTACTATATGCGCTCTATTACTAGAGGTGATGTAATATATATAGCTAGCATATATATTCTATTATATTTTAAACCTACTAGTAGCTAGGTATAGTACTCTAAGTATAACTAATTTTTATAAGTTCTCTATAATATAGAAATGCGTTTAAATAGTAATATATCTAATTAAAATAGGTATGTTAAATACTATACTATAGTATCTACTCTTCTTACCTTTAGTAGTTACCTATCTATAGTCTTTATTATTAGGGGTGACTATAAGCTCTATTACTATAGTAGCGCTACGCTTTATTAGGTTAATTTATAAGCTATAATTAATTAGTATATAGGCCTTATGTTTATACACTATAATAAAGTATATAGGTAAATTATAATAGATAAACGCTAGCTTATTTCTACGGCGCTATTATTCTACTTAATTATAGCTTTCTATACTTAGTAAGGTAAGTTCTAATATATTATCTACGCTAGCTAATAGTTAGTTTCTACTAGTATTAACTAGGCTAGCTACTACTAACCTAGTTAGATTATAGAACTTAGTTAATATATGTACTTTATTAAAATGCGTTTTACTTTAATCCTTCACATCTTAGAATATTATAAATACTTCTTCTAAGATGTTATAAAAAGAGAATACATCTCTAATAGTTATATTCTTAATTAGAGTCTATAATACTATTTAGGCTAGATACTTTAGATGTAGTTTAAGTAGTCTAACTAGGTCTTATCTACTTAGCTTAGCTTCTTCTTCTATAGGAGTTATCTTTAGTTCTCTTTAAGTACTACTTTATACTAGATATAGGTTATTCTAYATATTATAGCTTAGGCTTAGTAGTAGTAGTTCTTAAACTATAGGTTCTAGTTCTATTAATAGTAAAGAATCTTATATGCTAGCGCTATACGCACTACTTATACTAGAAGGTCCTACTTTATTACCTAAATCTATAGATTATGACCTCTTAATAGTATCTATAGACTCCTACTCTAGCGCTCTTTAAATAGCTTAATTATTAATAACTTTATAAGTAGGCTTAGTAAGCCTTCTTAACTACGTTTAATTATTATTCTTTAGGATTTCTATAGGACCTTAATTTTCTATAGCGTAGTATTTATTTAGGAGTAAATTACTCTAGTTAACTTTATTAAGCGACTTAATTTCTTTATCTCTTATTAATTCTAGAGACCTTTTAAACTTCTACTTTTATTTAGATAGTAGTTAGCTCCTCTATATGCTCTAAAGGACTTCTTTAGTATTATTTACGTTACTATTTACTATGTTTAGTGTCTARRTATTATTACTTATAGTATTATTATTTAGTTCTTAGAGTCTAAGTAGTATTAAGAATAGCTCTAGTTTCTTTTCTTATAGAGAGTCTTTAAATTAATAGCTCTTARGTAAGCTAAATTATTCTTAGTACTTCTCTTTTAACTAGTGTAAAATAAAACTAGTTAGTACTTTCTTATTAATATCTCTAAATAGATAGTACTTTATACTAAAGTAATATTTAGATTACTTTATCTCTAAATTCTAGTCTCTACGTACCTATCTTTTTACGGTGAATAAGCTAAACTATAGGTAATCTCTAATCTAGTAGTTTAATTTAGCGTATATAAAGTACCTACTCTTATACCTTCTATTATCTACGCTTATTATTAGAAGCTTACTTATTTTAAATAACCTATTATTACGCGCTATAGCTAAGTCTTCTAAGAACATAACTTATATAAATTAATTAAAGTTTCTACTCTTAGTATATAGTGAGCGTTTTACTAGGTAACTAGTATACTCTTATATGCTATTTATACTTATTTTACTAACTACTCTAGATAGCATATTAATATTACTATCTACTTTAAGATCCTACTATAGCATAGCTAGCTCTAGTTCCTAGTCTTAAAGAGTRTTAGTTTATACCTACTATTATATTACTTATAATAGAGCTATCTTTATTAACTATAAGTGCTATACTACTACGCGGCGTGCTTCTTTAGTATAGTTACTAACTCTTAGGTAGTAGAGACTTTCTTACTATATATAAACGTTTTAGACGTAGTTATAAATCTTCTCTAGGTTATAGCTATTTACGTTACTACCTTTTAGTTAATTAGTCTCTAGTATATAGAATAACATATGCTCTTAGTTAATTAGGCTAAGCCTTTAAAAGAAATAGTAACTAATTTCTTATTTAGTAATTTATCCTCTATCTTAGTATGCTCTAGTAGTTACTATAAACTTAGTATAGTATTTAGTTAGGTTAATTAGCTTATAAGAGTACTTCTTAACCTATAATTCTAGGAAGGCTTAGTTACTTATACGTTACGCTTTATCTTAAGATATATATAAGGGTGTACGTCCTAAGAGGACTAGAGAGAGCTTTTATAGCTAGGCGCTGTAAGCCGTGACGTTAATCGATGGTGTGTAAATGCGAACATCACGCACTTCCTAATTAGGCTAGCGCCTAGCTTAGCATTAGTATATAGTTGAGCTATTCCTATGAACCTACATAGTTCTCCACTTTAGTGTAGCTAAACTTATAACCAACCTACTATACGTTCCTACTCCTACGTGACTRGCGCCTTTAGTAGTTATTAGAGTTGTTCCTTTACATTACACTAAGGTTAATATCTAACTAGCTAGTGACAGTAATAGAATATTAGTGAGGCACTTAATAGTCATTTACGAACAGCGACTATAGAGCTAGAGGTTAGATTCCTTTATACATCTAACTAATAGTAATCATGAGGTAGTTACYTAAGAGTCTCCTCTATTAAGCCTAGTTGCGTGATAGGTTAGGGACCTAATTACGAACTAAAACACTTAGTTGAAAAGAAGGCTTTTAAGATAGAAGATTATTAAAGATCTTACATTAGGGCTTAGTATCCCTCTAGAACCTAGTTACTATTTAGACTAGCTTTTGAGAGCTAGTTAATAGAAGAAACGATAGTAAACACGCGTACTTACTAGGTTGAGCTTTTACTATGCGAATAAGAGCACTCACCCTATCTACTTCGCGAAGTAGATATACCCTACACCTTATTCTTCTCCTATACACACATTTACGAACACAACACTATCGACAACTACTATAGCTGCCCCTAGCTACTAATTAACCGCGGAGGATCTTCCTACCTAATAAATATCTGAACTTAAGTAGACGTTATTTGACGAAGAAGAGATTACTAAGTAAAGATAGAAGCCTCTATTTCCCTTAATTAAATCCGCATGTAGTAGACTAGCTCTCAACGATCTCTAAGCTAAATAAGAGAACATGATAACTAACTACCGCTAAAGAACGTTGACTCTCTAGCATGACGGGCAAACTATAGTAGTAGAACCAAGCGCTCTCTAACAACTTAATTAAGAAACTCTATTAGAGATCTTTATAAAACTAGCTAGTGATAGACGTAAGTACAAGGACTACCTGTCTACTATAACTATCTATGCCTAAGCATAACAAGACATGATAGATGAGCTTTAAGAAGCTAAAATTAACTAAGAGTAGGCTAAGAAGAATTATACACAATAAGCTACTATAGAACCCACGTATGTAGAAGGATACTCATAAGTCGTCCTAGTAAATAGTACTACTATGTTAATCTCTCCTCTATAGAGCATACTAGTAGCGAAGCCTAGGCTATCTACTAAGCGACCTAACCTAGAGATCTATAGTAGAAAGGCTAGAACAATCGAGTTTAATGACTAGATTATAGATATAGAAGCTAAGCTCCTCATTAATAGCGATCACTTTATAGATAACCCTAACCTAAGCCCTAACTACTAGAAATGCGATTACATCTAGGCTCGCATAGAAGGCTCTAAGAAGACTCGCGCGCAAACCTAGCTAAAGTATAATTAATAATAAGAATAGTAAGTTATAGCTAAGAAGTTCATAGAATTCCTTAAGCGCACGAACTAGGATCCTGATAAGAAGTTTAAGGCTAAGGATAAGTTCCGCGCACTAATAATAAAGCAACATAATGCCTAGAACGACTTTAAGAGCAAGTTTAGCTAACTCACACTATAAGCAAAATGATTAGAGGATGACTAGAAGGAAGAGATTCACTAGAAGCTCTACTTACGACTATAGATAGACATGACTAAGTCCGCTAAAGATAATAACGTTAGCTATAACTAATATGTCTAGAGGGCTGTAATAAGGCACCGCGCTATAAGCAAGCACTAAGTAGATAATATTGCCTTACTAGAGAAGAGGAAAGCTGCTAAGTTAGGTTCAAAAGAGTCTTCCGCTCATAAGTCCTCTATGAAGTCACTAGTAACTATATAACCTAAAGAGAAGAAACTCTACTACACCTATAAGAGTGATAAGCACTTTGCTAGCTATCATAAGACTCACGCCACCTAAGCTATAGTATAAGAGAATAGCGACTTTCTATTAGATAACTAAGCAAGCTCATTAAGCTCACTAGAAGATAGTGATGATTTAGGAAATAGTTAGTACTAGGGGAAGTCTCCTCCTTAGTATAAGAGAATAGAGTAAATTATAATAGTTTACTAAAGATTCTATAACTTTTTAATAATAAGCTAGTAATCTTATCTAGACTTATCTCAACTAATAGCCTAGGACTACCTATTTAAATTATAGCTGACTCTAGAGCTTGCACATACGCACTTATTAGTAAATGACTAATGCCTAAGATCCTTCATCACTTAAAGCCCTAGATTAAGAAAATGCCTTAAGAAGTAGGACTTAGCGGATTTAATAGTAAGAGCGCTAAGAAAGTCAAGCACTACTTTAAAGTTAATATTAAGGTTAATAATCACTCCGTACTAACATAGGTTGTACTAGCTAATATAGGAAAGCGCGACATAATCATTAGAAAACTCTAGTTTAAGATAATAGGAGCCTACGTTGACTATAAGCATAAGAGACTAATATAGAGCCACCTTAAGTAAGATCTATATCTACGCGTTAATAGGAATCTTAAGCTACCTTAGAGGAGACCGCCTCCTACATCATAAATAGAATAAGAAGACGCTACTTAGAGAGACTAAGCTCTTAAGAAGGTAATATAGTAAGAGAAAGAGTAGCGACGAATTAATACCTAGTTACTTATAAGGAATAGTAATTAACTAGAGCTCGCTACACCTATATTAGTATTACACGAAGAATTAAGCACTAGGATGGAATAACTATTAGCCGAACCCTCTTAAGCGATTAACGCTACTAATTCTAACTAATTAAGGACGAGGTTCTTATTAAGTATCACACCTTTAGAGAATCTCCCTTCTAATTAGCTGAAGATAAAACCGTCTAGACTAATAGAACTAAAGCCGCGCAGACATAAGAGAAGGCCTAAGAAGTATTAGAAGTTTTTAAAGCCTAGAGATTCTACATAGTTCTTTAACATCATAGCTATAACTCCTAAGAAGTAGCCTTAGTACGCTAAGAAATACACTACTAAGACTACCTACCTATATAAGATTAACGCCGCGATAAAGAGTTAAGAAACTAACTAAGAAGAAGATATCTAATGAGCCTTAGATAAGAAGCTACCTCACCTAGGCTAGATAAGAGTAACTATTTAACACTTCTTAAAAAAGGACTCTAACAAGCTACTACTACATAGAGATAAAGTTAATCATAAGATTAAGCTACTTAAAGACGCTAATAAACTCTTAACCACACCTCTATATAACATGTCTCTTAAACATCTAAAGCTAGTTAAGGAATATATTAATGACTATATTAAGAAAAGTTTCATCGTACTAAGCCTCATACATTACGCCTTACTAGTCCTATTTGCTAAGAAACCTAGAGGAGGCTAGTAATTCTATATAGACTACTAAAAACTAAATTAGATCTCTAAGAAAGATAAGATGCCGCTACCACTTATAAAAGAAACCTTCTAGCGACTCTCACGCGCTAAGGTGTACACTAAGCTTAATATTCAACAAGCCTTCTATCACATATGCATAGATCTAGAATTAGAGGACCTCACCACCTTTAGAACATGATATAGCAACTATAAGTATCGCGTACTACTATTTAGACTATGTAATAGACTAGCTACTTTCTAGTAGTTTATTAACAAGACTTTATACGAATACCTAGATRACTTCTACACCGCCTATCTTAATGATATCTTGATCTTTTTAGAAGACTCTCTTAAGCATGAGGAACACGTACGCAAGGTCCTTAAGCGACTATGAGAAGTAGGGCTATAGGCTAATATTAAGAAAAGCGAGTTTAAAGTAACTAAGACAAAGTTCCTAGGATTCATTATTAGTACTAAAGGCATCTAACGAGACTCTAAGAAAGTTGAGGTGATTAGTAACTAGACTAAACTAATAACTTTAACTAGCCTATAGAGCTTCCTTAGATACTATAACTACTATTAAGAAATGATTCCATAGTATAGCTAAGTAGTGCGACCGCTTACTAAGCTTACTAAGTAGCAAGCTTTCCACACACTATTTAACGATAAGGAGAAAGCTACGTTTTAAGAAATTAAGAATCTTATAACCTTAAGCGAAGTTATTACTCTATACTTAGACGAGCGTCTAACTAGAGTAGAAACTAATACAAGTAATAGTGTTGTTACTACTATATACTACTAACTCTAACTAGATGGCACCTAGCGCCTAGTTACCTTCTTCTCTAAGATAATAAACCTAGCTAAGATAAACTATGAGATACATGATAAAGAGATGCTAGTAATCATATGAGCCTTAGAAGAATAGAGGCCTCTCCTTATTAGACTTAAGATAGAGGAACCCTTCACTATCATCACTAACTATAGAGCTCTCGAATATTTCAGCACTAAACGCGAGCTTAACGCACGATAGGCTCACTAGATAGAGAGGTTAGTAGATTATAACTACGTGATCACCTACCGCCCTAGCTTAGCTAACGTCGTAGTAGACGCTCTCTTAAGGAAATAAGACGAGCTAAAAACTTAGAAAGCTAAAGACAAGGCTATAAGGACTTAGGTATTTATATAGAACCTTATACTAGGCGTCTACATTAATAAGAATGCGTAAATAGCCCTCTTCACTTAAGAATTAGAGGACTTAGCCCTAATCACAACCTCAGAAAACAACATAGCTAAGCTAGAACTAGCAAAGCACCTAGAGGAGTATCTATACTAAATAGTTAACAGAGTCCTAGAAGCTAATCAAACTTCTACTACTATAGAGAACTTCTAAGAGAAGGCTCACTTAGAGACAACTAACTACTCTATCTYACCTACTAGCTTAGTGCTACGCAAAGGCAAGCTTATAGTAGCACTAACTAACTTCCTTCGCACCTACCTCATCTAGATAGTCTATGCTACTCAGGCTACTACTCACCTAAGTAGGCGTAAGATAATTAAGCTTCTCTAAGAAGCTTACTACTAGCYAACTCTCTAGTAGGACGTCGATTAATTTATAGCTAACTATAAAGACTACGGCTAGAGCTATCTACCTATCAACCGTAAACTAGGCTTGCTGCACTCACTACTAATCCCTAAACAAGCCTAAGAGGACGTAGCTATAGATTTTAAAAGTATGCCTACTAATAAGAATAGCTACGATAATATCTTCTTAGTAATCTACTAACTTAGTAAGCGAATAATATCACTACCTTACTTTAAGATAGCTACTACTAAGGACGCTACGCGAATGTACTACGAGCACATCTAGAGGATATATAGAGCTCCTAAGACTATCATCTCTAATTAAGGACCCTAGTTCATAGCTTAGTTCACTAAGCACCTAGCTAAGCTACTTAGYATTAAATAGAAGCTAGCTAGCACCTACTATGCACTAACTAATAGTAATATAGAAATCTATAACTRATACGTAGTCATAAGACTAATACTATTTATGAACTACTTCTAAGATAACTAGTTAGAACTACTTCTATCTATAGATTAGGCACAGGCTACACTACYATAAGAAAGCACTAGATTCTCACCTTATAAGATAGAGTTTAGTAGAAAGCCTTCCTTCTATTAGGACTAGAGAAATCACGCGGAACTACGTGACTAAAACCTTAACCTATCTTCTAGAGATGCTGCTGAATTCGTTAAGATTTGAGCTAAGGCTTGTTAGTACGTACGAGACCTCACTCGCGGCAATATCTACTAAGCCTAGCAATCACAGGCTAGGCAGGCAAATAAGAAGAGATAAAAGGTTGACTTTAATATTAGAGATATAGTCTATATCACACTAAAAGGCTTTACTATAGGACGACTAAATTAGAAGCTAGATTAATAAATATATAGACCCTATCTAATCCTCACGCGCAAAGGCTACTCTTTCTAAGTGTAGCTGCTAGACTACATAAAAATAAGTGACGTCTTTCACGCTAATTACCTACGCAAATATCCTAATAATCTACTACTAGGCTAGATACTWCCTAAAGAACTAGCTAAAGAAATTAATAGACACCTTAAATAGAAAGTATAAGAGATCCTTAATAGTAAGCTAAAACATAGAAAGCTTTAATACTAAGTTGCCTAAGAARGATATAACCTAGATCCTTAGTTCTATCCTACTCRTAACTTCGTTAATTTAGCACGCCTACTTAAAGAGTTCTATAAGGCCTATCCTAGCTAACTAGGGCCTCCTAAGAGACTCGAACGATGGCTTAAAGCTAAAGGAGAGAACAAGGACATAGAACCTATAGTAGACGACGAACTACTAGTCGCTATTAGAATAAACTCAAGAATCACGAAGAGGAAAGGACTTATAAGTAAGTAATTAGCTACTTAGAGGCCTGTTTCATACGCCTACGACTCTAAAATAGAGCCTTTTAAGAAGGGGTAGTGTAAGAGTGTACGTCCTAAGAGGACTAGAGAGAGCTTTCATAGCTAGGCGCTATAAGCCGTGACGTTAATTAATAGTGTGTGAATGCGAACATCACGCACTTCCTAATTAGGCTAGCGCCTAGCTTRGCATTAGTATATAGTTAAGCTATTCCTATGAACCTACATAGTTCTCTACCTTAGTGTAGCTAAACTTACAACTAACCTACTATACGTTCCTACTCCTACGTGACTAGCGCCTTTAGTAGTTATTAGAGTTGTTCTCTTATAATATATAGTACTTTTTAAGCATCTTCTAGAGCTACTTCTAATTACCTTACTTATATTCTTTTACTTTCTTAATAAACTACTAGTACCTTAGACTATAGAAGTTAAAGAAGATACTAAGATGTAAATTATCCTAGTAATCTATATTACTTACGTGATGATTATACTCTTTAAAGAACTTAGTAGTATTATTACTATTAAAGATTAGTTAGGAGTAGTCTCCTACTTAAAAAAGAATTCTCTATTTTCTTATATTATCTTCTTATTTAATAGAACTAGACTTACTACTAATAAGGTATAGCTCTTCACTTTCTAGTATTAGTACTAGTTATTAACTATCATTTTAACTACTAGTTTATAGGCTAGCACTTATTACTATCTAGAAAATAGTTAATTTTCGATGCTAGTAAAATAAATAATCTCTAATAGGTTAGAAACTACTTAAGTAAAGATGTACTACTAAGAATCTACTCTATTAAATCTATCTATTTTCTTATATCTTTCACGTCTCTTTTATACTTTTTCTAGCTACTATTATTCTTAGAGAACCTAGCTAGCTATTTATAGCTCTAGCTYTCYTCTTACYTAGTATCTCCTAACTTCTACTTCTTATCTCTTAGTAGACTACTATCTTATATAAAGACTTCTTTCTTCTTCTCTAGCACTCTATCTAGGTTAAATACTTTAAAGAACCTAGCTAGCTATTTATAGCTCTAGCTCCTTAATCTCTTATTAATAGTAAGTCTTCTTTTAGGCATTCTTTCCTAGTATTCTATAATACTAAGTAGCTAATCTTCTTATCTTATAGTACTTCTATAGTAAACTCTATAGTTCTTCTTTAGAGTTAATTAAATACTCTAGCTCTTTACTCTATACTAGCTATTCCTCTCTCTTTTAGTAAGCTTCTTACTCTATTATTATTATTATCGTCTTTATAGTACGTTACTTAGTTACTATCTTTTTCTAGCGGCGTAGCTATGCTTATAATTATATATTAGTAATTAGGTATCCTATCCTATTTTTAATACTTTATTATATTAGGTACTTACTACTAAGTGATAGTAGACCACTAAGCTCTATAGGCTTCACTATTTTATAGTAGAATAATTAGGTGAAATAGCTTATAGCTATAGCAATGCCTAAGTACTAGGTGATATAGTATAGAAATATAAAATAATTAATAAATTACTATATAAAATAGTCTTAATTAAATCTTTACATTAAATAAGTGTGTATTATATAAGGTATTAAGCCTCCTCTTATTAAGAGGATGCTTTATCTACTATACTATCCTAAGCTAGGTTAGGTGACCTAAAGTCACCTAATAAAATTATATAACTATTAATTTTATTTCTACACCTATGCCTCTAGCATAATAGTATTTTATTATTTAGGCTAAATAAGATTTATAATTATAAATAGTAGAAATTACCTATATCTCTATAAATATTTAAGATTACGTAATAAGACTAATACTAGATAAAACTAGACTAAAAATAGAACTAAACTATATAGATATTACTATAATAGCTTTACTAATTATTCTATAATTAGAATTATAAGAAAAATTATAAAGATATAAATAAATTATAAAGATAGAATCTTTATAGATTTTATAGATATCTATAATTAAATATTATTATACTAGAGTTATAGATGTAGGAAAATAAATTAATAGTTATATAATTTATTAGGTGACTTCTAGTCACCTAACTAAGCTTTAGATAGTATAGTAGATAAAGGACTCTTAGTAAAAAAGAGCTTAGCACCTTATATAATAATATATACTTATTTAATATAAAGATTTAACTAAGATATTTCTATATAGTAATTTACTAATTATTCTACTTAGTCTTATAAAATACCTAGGTACTTAGGTATTACTATAGCTATAAGCTATCTCACCTAATTATTCTACTATATTATCTCTTTATTATAAAACTAAATAGAATATATAGGTAGTTATAGATTAAATTATTACTTTATTATTTATAATAATAACTTACTATTATACTATACCTATTATCTCTACTTATATTTATATTATTAAGTAGTTTATATTTATATATAGTAGTAGTAGCTCTATTATCTATTCTATTATTATTTTTATTAGGAGTAGAAAGATACATAATTTTGATAGATTTGATTTTCCTTTCTATCTTGAAATGTTTCTTAAATATAGGTTCTAGTCGCCGTAATCTCGTCCGGCCTTGGTGTAGCCCCACTACTCTCCTCTGTTCCAGCCACGCTATTGCCCCGCTCTCTCGCCATCCTCTCGTCATTATGATACTTCACACTCCACTCGACCCCCTTCCTTATGATCATCTGCTCGCTATCATCACTTCCATGCTCGCTTCTCTCCTGTCCCGTGGTTTCAGTCGCAGCCGCCGTGACTTCATATCCCATTTGGTCTGGCCTTAGTCTCCCCAATCTCAGCGCTGATTGTTTCCTTCTCTCAATTTCTAGCCTCCCAACGTTGACGTTTGGGGAGGGATTTTCTCTAAGAACACCATCATCTTCAGGATCCAAAGTCGCCAGAGCGGCACTTGCTGTTGCGGAGCTTCTTGAAGTAAGGTTGGAGAGCTTGAAGCGTGTGCCGCTAGATGTTGGGTAATACGACGCACGAGATGAGGTAGGACGCTCGTATGCCATCATGAATGGCTTCAAATACGGGATTACAGTGGCGGTGATCGTGTAGCCGAGTGCGAGTTGGGTGGTGCATACGACGCGAGAGTTCCAGATATGAGATGACGAGGGTTCGAAGGGACGGTCGAGGAAAGCGAGACGGGTTAAAGTGAAGGCTATATTGCTATGTGAGAATTAGCTGTGGCGCTTGGTATAACGGAGGGGTAAGTAGACAGGGCAATACGGTATTCGCCACGAGAACGCCCCAACGACGATGAGTTTGCTCTTGAGCGGCATCTGCAAATCGAAGACTATGTAGATAGAGTTGACGACCAATGCGAGCTCTATGACTGCGTCTATAATGGCAATGACGGCCCATCGCGTGAATGAGTTGGTACAGTTAGACATATTGTCTGTCCATGGATGTTTCGGGTTGCAACGAATGGCCTCTAGAAGTATGGAGATTATGATCCAGGCCACAGATGCTGCAATTAGGGTCCAAATCGCACGCATATGAGCACGGCCTGGGGTGAGGCATAGGAAAAGGAATGAGACGCAGCATTTTGAAAGGAAGAGGATAATTAAGTAGAAGAGGTCAGTGACGAACCCGAGCTTCGCAAGGTTAATGCCAATACCATTTGTAGGATACAGGGACCGTGATATGGTCTCTCTTACCTTCTGAATTATCGAAACGGCTGACGGTTGTACTTGATCTTCCGCTTTGCCTAAACCTTTTCGAAGTTCCTTGAAGACTAGCGAGGTTTGAATAATAGCGAAAATCTGCCCAGATTAGCGCCAAATTTAGATGATGAACTGACGACATCCGTACTGTAGCAGCGAAGAAGGTAAAGTCATCGATCCGATATAGGCGGAATTCATGCCTCGCATATATTCGCGTCGCAATCGATAGCAGAACCAAGCCCAGGGAAAATGCGGTTAAGATGGCCATTAGCCCACTTTGATCCTGAGAATTGATATCTGCCAGTGGCTCCGAAATGCCTTCCGGCAAGCCAGTAGAGGTGGGGGTCGCCTGGCGATCCATATCGTTCCCTTATACAGTATCATAGGTAAGATAAACTAGTTCAGGTGTTTGGAATCGTGAGCACAAGGAGGGACTAGCGCCGGTTTAAAGGTGAATGCCTAGAAGCCAAAGTAAACCGCGCTACGCGTTGCATGAGAGCAAGGCAATCTTACTCATAAGAGGCATTTTGCGTACCTTGAACGAATTTCCAACGCTTGGCCGATATTATGGCCAGCAGCCGGGCTGCAAAGGATTTCAGAGGATGAGTGGCCACTGCTAGGATGACGAGCGCCAGTGGGGGGTAGGGTAGGCGGGGAGACTGGTGGGCATCGCTATCCGCTAACAGGACGGCTGCTGGATTTTGAGAGGCGGCAGTAGTCGTACAAACTGCAGCAGGGGGCGAGAAGGGGGCGTAAGCTGAGCTGAGGTTGACTACCATGGAATATCATAGGGCAATGCTCGCACATGTCGATTGAAGTTTTATACCCTTGCGCAGCCTTGCAGCCAGGAATACGACGTGGCATAAGTACTAGTTGTACGGTCGAGAAATTCAAAAAGGACACATATGATCAATCGTAATGATATCTTAATTCAAGTCAAACAAATTCAAGTCGAACAAATAATACTTTTGCACTATGAATAAGAAAAAAAAGGCTCCTATCCATGGTCACGATCTAATGAAAATGGGGATTTAAACTCAGTGGGGTCACTGCGGCGTGCCTTGTCAGCAGATCCGATGATGTGGTTCAGTGGCACTGTCTGCATGAAGGATTGGGGATCACCCATGCGTTGGTTCCGTTCAGGTTAACAATAATCCAAATTCGGGGACCAGTCTCTTGCGATAATTCTGTCGGTAGTTTGTTGAGGATGGTCCAAGACGGGCCAGCCGAGAAGCTTTTTTTCCTAGCCATACCACAGCTTACACTTGTCAAGGCGCTTGTACTTTGTTCGCAGGCCAAATCCCCATTCTCTTCAGTAAACTAATGGTCTTCCATCGACTGGCCTGCTAGCTAGTGCTTCAGCCGCTCAAAATCTTCAGCTGGGTATCAGGGCGGCTCAGTACGCCTTCTCGAGATATGCAGCGCTGTGTCCTTTYCCCCGCCGATAGCGAAAGATAATTGATCGCCATGCATCCTTGTGCCGGCCTGTTGATTGGGTGAAAAGAGTCTGCGAGTTTCAGCTGCCTTCTCCAGACTTCCATTCCCCCGCTCACGTCGGACTTCGACTCGTCTCGGCATGCACGCTGAGGAAGAAAGATTTGCCAAAAATCTGCGCTTAACGAATCCAGATCGCTGCCTCTGACCGATTATGCTGGGGTCTACAATCCACCCCAAGCCCCATGAGTGGACTGTACAAGCAGGGATCGACTCACAAACAGAATGTGTATGCAGGACTCTCAATTTTTGCGGGAAACGCACTGACATTTCACACCCTGTCTGTCCACTCAACTCATGGAAGGTAATTGTTTGCACCTTGAGGGTCGCTGCATGTGCAGGGTTGTGCTGGATATTGAATTATTGAAATGCGCGGGAGCCCCAGACAGTCGGTACTGCTACGCGACCTTGCCTCCAATCCTTTTTCCCGTCATTCGTCTCTCTGTCGCATTTTCCCCTCGCACTAGCATTTGGTTCTTAAACACCAAGGGAATTAGGAAGGCTGTCGACATGGTGGACCCTAACGATAAGCCAGAAACCCAGAGCTCTTCGATCAAATTCAAAAAGGCAAACTACACTCTCGATGGTATGGAAGAGGGCGATGCTACAGATGATGTTTACTCCAGAGCCAACCCGGCCAGGCCGGGATTCACCAAGTCTGATCAGAGAGACATGTGGAGAATGGGCAAGGTGCAAGAGCTGAAGGTACGTTTGTCTCAGTTGTCTCAATTGACTACTTCTTCAGAAGCCAATGTTCGGCTTGAGAAGAGCTGTAGTGTAAACGTGGGGACCACGCTCCAGTGCTGACACGGGTCCAGAGAAATTATCGTCCACTGTCCGCGCTCAGCTTCGCAGTCATTCTAACCGCTGTATGGGAGTTTCTCCTAGTTGCGAATACCCAAGGTCTCATAGATGGAGGTCTTGCAGGAGTTTTCTGGTCCTACATCTGGACGTTTATCGGGTTCGGTTTCGTCGAGCTCAGTCTAGCAGAAATGGCCTCAATGGCACCCATTTCTGGCGGGCAATACCACTGGGTGTCTGAATTCGCACCGCCGAGCCAGCAACAATTCCTCTCCTATATCGTGGGGTGGATGTCCACTTTATCCTGGCAAGCTGGCAATGCATCAGGGTCGTTTTTGACGGGGACCATCATACAAGCCCTTCTCGTCGTCAACTACCCGGATTACGAACCGAAACGGTGGCAAGGCACCCTTTTGGTGTTCGCCATGGTGATTGTGCTATGTGTTGTCAATATCTGGGCGTCCAATATATGGGCCCGAATCCAGAATGGTCTCTTGATCCTTCACGTAGTCGTTTTTCTGGCGGTCATTATCACTCTCTGGGTTCTGGCGCCTCACCAGAGTGCAAAGGCAGTCTTTACAGAGTTCACAAATGCAGGAGGCTGGCCAACGATGGGACTGAGCTTGATGGTGGGGCAGATCACCGCTCTGTATGCCATGCTAGGTAGGTATCCTCACTCTACTCCTTGGTTCTAGCAAGCGTTGCCTAATGTAGATGAACAGGAAGTGATGCGACAGCACACATGTCAGAGGAAGTGCGCGATGCTGGTCGCTATGTCCCAATTTCACTCTTCTGGTCGTATATCGGGAACGGAGTCATGGCCATCATCCTCCTTATCAGCTACCTCTTTAGCATAGACAGCATTGACAAAGCGCTTGAAGACCCTACTGGGTACCCCTTCATCTATGTATTCAAAAGTGCTGTCAACACAACCGGGGTTAATGCGTTAACCATTCTCGTCCTTATCCTTATTATTGCCGCCAACATTTCCTTCAATGCGTCGACGGCTCGCCAAACGTTCGCTTTCGCGCGAGATAAAGGCCTGCCCTTTAGTAGATGGCTTAGCCATGTTCACTCTAAAGAAGAGGTCCCTGCCAACGCTATCGCCGTCACTTGTTTGTTTACGATGCTGCTGTCGCTCATAAACATAGGATCTACTGTAGCATTCAACGCGATAATATCGTTGCAGGTTGTCGCATTGTTCAGCACCTATGCTATTTCCATCTCCTGCGTTCTGTACCGACGCATCAAGCACCCGGAACTGGTTCCCACAGCACGGTGGAGTCTTGGAACATGTGGTATCCCTATTAATGTCATTGGGCTTTTCTATTCCACATTTTCTTTTTTCTGGGCGTTCTGGCCGAATGAGACTCCAGTTACCCGGGAAAATTTCAATTGGTCAGTTGTACTTTTCGTGGGTGTTTTCATTCTGTCCTTGGTGATGTATTTGATCCAAGGAAAGAGAGTCTACAAGGGCCCTGTTATAGAGGTTAGGGCGTCAAGACTCGACTAGACGCGTTCATTGCTAGTCTGGCACAACATAAGTGTTCAGGTAGCCTTCGCGAGGGTCTTAGAGAACTTTGGTATTCATTCAATAAGTCATAACAATCTTATCAATGCCTGGCCATTTTGGGTAAGAATAACAGAGTATTGTCAACTTCAGGGTGGCGGCGTTTACCCCTATGATCCTTTTCTACACCCTTTGATAGCTATGTACCTCCTACCTCTCTTTGGCTATGATTTTCATTCGGATAAATCCAATGGATGTCGAATGAGGATCTGCTAAACTCTCTCACAACGTAGCGAGCAGAGTCGAGCATTTGTAATAGACGTGGCCAGCAGTGAGGCGAGTCTGTCGGTAGCAAAACCCACATTTTGGTGAACAACATGGTTTTATGACATGGTGACTGGTATGAAGTGAGCAATAGGTGTTCTTGCACTTTGTAATTGGTTGCGTGGTAAGGGAGGGTGAAGCGTGTCATACCCCCAAAGGTACCTGTGTGGGAAATGGTTTGAACTTGAAACATTGCGATGCTAACATGCATCAAGCATTCGACACCCCCCTATCAAAGTCGGCGATTTAACATTGTTTCCATGTCCGGACTAACTATAGATTCTTAGCCTTCGTAGTCGATGCAATCTTAGCCATATAGAAAGCGGCCGTATGCAAAACAATTCAAGATTCACAAAGGCAGAATGGACGCAATGATGGGAATTGATCAATTTTAGTATTCATCCTGTTTTCCGCGGGGGCTCGGCATGTACGAGCAATGGAGAAAGGAAGAAGAGGGGGATTCAGCCACTTAGCCTTATTCCAGTGTTCCAGCAGCAACAGATCCCTGAATAACCACAGGTCTCTCCGTGCTATAATTTTTAAGATCGCCAAGGACTTCAGTACCTGCCTCCTGCATTGCCTTTTCGACGCTCTGCGGGCTTTCCCAAGTCATAATAGTCTGTAAGGCGTAGCCGGTCTCCGGCGGTAGCTTCACGACCGACCACTTCAACAGTCCATATTTCGTCCAAGCTTCCCGGGTCAATGGAATATGCTTATTGATGTAGTAGTCTACATTGAATGCCTCAGCTAGAGACTGGTCAGTAGAGCGAACTGTTAATGCGGCTTGGTATGGTGGGCCGAAAGCTTGATTCCATGGAGCGGTGTAGCTTCTTCGAAGATATTAAAAGGTGTATAACATACCACCAGCAGCTGGGATTGGGTAAAGGAGCGTAAGCATCGTCGCCATTTTGGGAATTTCTTCGTGCCAAGTCGGAAAACGGTTCTTATGTATTCAGTTGAGTTCGTTGAAAAGGAAGACGAGTATAGCATCAAGTGGGATTCAGACGTTCTTAAAACAAGGAATCGAGGTGTTGGTATGACAAGTTCGGGTGTCGTATCATCCGACGGTGCAACGATCGCCCGCTCTAAGCACTGGAAGAGTAAACATATCGTACAACAATTTTGGACAAGAATCACTCTTCTGGTGCTAGTGCATATCCGCCTTTGCTAGATTCTCGTCGATAGTTTGTCCGAGACTATGCCTCGTCGCAACGGAGTTGGCGGCCACATGCTTTAACTCCGCCCGAGCTCGTGAGGCGTACACTATTGTACGAGAGAGAGGTCTACCACTATTCGACTACCTCACCCTCAACTCAGTCCATGTCAAGTTTTAGGACGCATGAGCGACAAAAGGAATATCGACCGTACGACTCTGCGTCTACGAATAGCTAAAAACATGTCGGGCGTCGCTTGTTTGCTAGGTTCGCCGCGGTCATTGCGCTTACATAAGTGTGTTCACGCACATCAAGCCGTTCTACTGAATCTGCATGTCAATTTGAATGAGATTGGGATGTGTTGCGCATTCATCGTCATATGCATCACTTGCAAAGCGCACGGCGGAGTTTAGTGTAAGACATGGCAAGGCCTGCTCCTAAAGCTAGTTCTTACAATCAACGTACCGCCTGAACCCCGGCCAGGCTATTACATGCGATCTATTATTCGTAGCTACTAGTGTTTCTCGCTAAAACAGTTACACGACATCCCACTGCACGTCAATAGACATGGAGTATTGGAGATCGATGCACTTAATGACTGTCAACTAAACATTCGTCCACGAGGGCCCAGTCAGCCTCCCCCCACTGACGACATACCTCTAACAACCTTCTCAAAGGCTGGAGTAATATTGAACAAAGTGCAGCAGACTTTTACTTACATAAACGGATCTCTTTGAGGTGCAACCTCCACAATGATCTTGCCCCTAGCTCTACCCGTCTTTAATCTTTGGTATGCTTCTCTCACATCTTCAAACTTATACCTCGAGTCAATAACAGACCTCACTCTGCCTTCAGCCATCCATTCGGCGATCCTTGTGAGATCCTCATGGTTTGGTGAACCAAACACGGTTAAGTGCTGCCTCTTCGCGCCACTAAGGAACCGTGGCATGAATTGCGCCGCGGTGATGAATCGTATACAGCTAAAATGGTGACTCACTGCCACAGTAACGAATTTGGCTTCGGGGTTTGTATATTTGTCCGCTTCCCAGAATAGATTGTGATCGGCGCCAATGTAGTCTACCACGAGATCATAATTGTGCGGTGAGTCTTTGAGAGCCTGCAGCACGTTTTGTGTCTTATAATCGATGATCTCGTCAGCACCGAGGGACTTGCAATGCATAATATTGGCAGTAGAGCAGGTCACTGTCACATGGCGTCCTTCCGCTTTGGCAAATTGGATGCCGAATCCTCCCACCCCTCCAGATCCACCATTGACGAAAACTCGGGAGCCGGGCTTAGAGTGAGGTATGATAGATTGATAAGCAGTGAGTCCAGCGATGGTAATGCCGGCAGCATCCACAAGAGATAATCCTGCTGGTACGGGCACTGTATTGGTGACGTTTGCAACCCCATACTCGGACATGGAGCCTCCGAACATAAAGTTTGTCCCCGCACCTCCAAAAACAAGTTGACCGGGCTTGAGCTTAGAACCGGCCGCAGGCTTGACAATGTAGCCAGCAAAGTCATTTCCAGGGGAGGCGGGTTTAGGAAATGTCAGTCGGTGGAGAAGCTGGAATTCAGAAAGTCTGTAGTCGGCTGGGTTTAGACCGGCCGCAATGATTCGAACCAGATGTTGGTCGTTCCCGGGCTGTAGCATGGGGACATCATTAAGAATCAGATTGTTCTCAAGACCACCCGCTGTGGACATGTATTGCCAGCTGCGGAACGTGGATGGTATACTTTTGGTAGCCATAACGAAGCTCAGATGAAAGATAGTTCCGATGGATGCGTCGTAGCAAGTTCAAGCAAGGAAGCGGAGATCGCTGTCTTAGAGACGATTGAACGAAGAATCGATCGATTAGTGGGCGATAAACTGTTCTTGAATGGATGTGAACATGTACTACAACATTCCTCGGCCTCGCATTGGTCCGATCACGTGCAATCGTACGATAGAATCATAGCATTCGAACAACATTACTCCGTCCTGTTGAGTAATACACAAACCGTTTCAACTCCGGAGCTTGTCATCTTCGCAAGAAACACGGTTTGAATTACATGAATATTAACATAGAAGTCGTCAACCCGGTGCGGAACTGCCGACCAATGAGCGATTATTGACCTTGGACAGAACGCCCACGAAGCTGAAGAGAGTGGGGTAGAATCACTAGAGTGAAACCAGCAACGTGCCAAAGCCGATCCGATTAAATAATCTATGATTTCTACCACCTCCATTTCTTCTATGTGTAGGTGATGCAAGACTTGAACGCACGTGATCAATTAGTCGTATCGGGTTAGCGCTTTAACCCTCCGCATGTCAATAAACCCCTGCACAGTCCCTCGCGACCACAATACAGTAACAGCAGCATCAGCATCAACCTCGTGGTTGTCGGCAATATACATCCATCTCCCCGGAAATTTGGGCATCACAGACACATTCAGGAACTAGTCTTTTGACAGCAAGCAAACGAGCTCTGAGCGCGCATGGCCAGCCAAACCACGTCGACCGAGCGCCTCTGTCCGGATTGGGTGCTTTGCAACAACAATAATGTCCAGTAAAGTATTCTATCTGCCTGTCTAGCGCATTCTACTGATTATTCTAGCGTCTGCAAGGATCGTGGGTGGTTCACAGAGTACACTCCGTTTGAGTCTTTCGTCAGCCCTTTGTATGGGAACGCACGCATCCCTGTTGCTGGTGTCGGCGTCGTCAAACTTCCCGTGAAGAAGTCGCCTAACCGCCGAGGTCCTAATGCCCATGGTCATCTCATTCTCCATGACGTCGTCCACTGCCCATCGGCCATATGCAATCTCGTTGGATTGACTTCAACGTTCTTGGCCGACTACAACCTTATCGTTGACTTTGGGGCTAGCGAGACTTCTCAGGGCACAATCAAAGACCAGCATGGAACATCTGTTGCTTACTTTGACCCCAAGAAGACTCTTTTACGAGTGAAACTAAGTGGACCGCCCGTTGGACCATTGGTTGGTCCTAGCGTCCTCGATGGAGGCGTCTTCATGTTGACTACCCGCTGGAGTGAGCCAGAGCAAGAACGTTGGCAGGGACATAAGGAAGCTCGTAGTAGGCCACTTCCACGGCAATCAGATCCTAACGCCTCGTACACCTCCCAGGAGAGATATTGGCTCAAGGTCAACTATGGCAACGAGTACAAATTCCTCCGCGATCATGGTCTAAGCATATACAAGGAAGAACACCGTGAGGAGGGCCGCGTGATCGCACGACAGATGATGGCGGATCGAAGTGACAGTCCAGAAGGTGGGGAACTTCCCAGAGAACTCCGCCAAGCGGTGCTTAGTCCTTTCAGGGGAAGCGCAGGTGTCAAGAGTAGTAATCCAATCGTCGAGTTGCCCGATGACGTCGATGATGTTGACGTCCACTCCTCTGAAGGCTCCTTCGAGGACGAGGACGAGGGCGAAGACGAAGAGTGGGATCCAGAAGGACACATGGCTGACTATCACTTTGATGAAAAGACCTTGGAATGGATCGAAAAGCACTACGGAAATTCGCAGAACTTCATGTTCTCTTACGGCTTGAAGTTCTATGATGACGACGACTGTCGCGAAGCACGGCGCATTGCGCACCTCATGATTCAAGATGACTCTTGATTCCCCCAGTGCGTTCAAGGTCGGACCAGAGATATATGCCTACGTTCAAAATGATGGGGTAAATTGTATCATAAGCTAGAAGGTTCTGTTTTGAGAGCTTCAAATTAATGATATGGATCTGCCGACTACATGTCGAGGACGCGATAGACCAAGCGCAGACTAGAAATATCTTATAAGCAAGGATTCGAGTTGACTTTGATGTTATAGCCGCAGCATGGGTATCTTTTCCTTTGGCAAGGGGTCCATGCGGCCTAGTAGGGGGTTGACCTTAACGCCATCTCCCTCCCGTCGGTCTTCCATAGCCAATACATCAGTATATTATACCATAACTCTCTAGAGCGCTTAAACGTGAGCTAGTGGTCCTAAATTAATCTGCCCTCCCTATAATATGCACACGATGAAGATAACTTAACTTGATGCTAACCTATTCATAACTCTAGTCATAATACCCTCTCTTCTTATTAATATTTACTCTAAAGGACGACTATGTGAAATAAGATGTTCCTCATAAATTAATTATATTATTTCTAAAGCCGTTACTTATTACCACGGTTTTTAGAGTCCTATTAACACCCCTATCTTAATTTATAGTAAAATCTCATAATATAATTTATAAAAACTACTATTTATATAATATAAATAGTAGTTAGAATAAGCATAGTAGTAAGAATAGTATTATAGTAGGATATAGTTATAATAAATAAAGTTATAATTTAATAGTAATTTACCTAGGAATTCTATCTAGTTTTATAATAAAATAAATCCTCTAATAGCCTTAAAATACTATTATTATCCTATAAGTCTATTATTTAGATTTTAGTTACTAATTAATAATTAGAAATCTATAAGATTTCTAATCTAAATCTATTTAAATCTATTATTTCTATATACTAGTAGGAAACTAATATAAACTAAATAATAGTACTAATTTAGTAGTTATAACTAGCTAATTATATAATTTACTAGCTAATTATATGATTTACTAGCTATAAATCTATGTATAGTATTTTATCTATTTAGGCTAAATAAGATTTATGATTATTAATAATAGAAATTACTTATATCTCTATGAATATCTAAGATTACGTAATAAGACTAGCACTAAACGAAACTAGACTAAAAATAGAACTAAATGATATAAATATCACTATAATAGCTTTACTAGTTATTCTATAATTAGGATTTATAAGAAAAATTATAAGGATATAAAAAATTATAAAGATTATAGAAAAGTTATAAGGATAGAATCTTTATAGTTTTTATAGAAAATAGCTAAGAGTAGAGGAATATTAAAGTCTAATTAATCTATCTATTTTATACTAGAACTACTATTCTATTTATCTACCTAACTAGTTTATCTAGTAAGTCTCCTATCTAATTATATAGTTTTAGATAGTAATTATTATAAAATCTATAAGGACTCTATCCTTATAATTTTCTCTATAATCTTTATAATTTTCTCTATAATCTTTATAATTTTCTCTATAATCTTTATAATTTTTCTATATTCTTATAATTTTCTTATAATTTCTAATTATAGAATAACTAGTAAAGCTATTATAGTAATATTTATAATTTAGTTCTATTTTTAGTCTAGTTTTATTTAGTGCTAGTTTCATTACGTAATCTTGAACATTCGTTAAGATATTTTAATTTTTTATTATTTATAATTAAATTAGAATTTAGCCTAAATACATAAAAATGCCTTATAATAAAAGAATTACTAAAATATAGATTTATAATAGATAAATTATATAATTAGCTAGTTATAACTACTAGATTAGTACTATTATTTAATTTACATTAGTTTCCTACTAGTATATAGAAATAATAGATTTAAATAGATTTAGATTAGAAATCTTATAAATTTCTAATCATTAATTAGTAGCTAAAATCTAAATAATAGATTTATAGGATAATAATAGTATTCTAAGGCTATTAGTAGATTTATTTTATTATAAAACTAGATAGAACTCCTAGGTAAATTACTATTAAATTATAACTTTATTTATTATAACTATATTCTACTATAATACTATTCTCACTACTATGCTTATTCTAACTACTATTTATACTATTTAATTAGTAGTTTTTATAATTATCTAGTTTTACTAGACTAGTAAATTACTAGTTAGGTTTTATAATAGTTTTATTAGCGTTTTACTAGTATTTCTATTAGAGGTTATAATAGCTAGTTTTATATTAAAATAACCCCTATCTTTAGTTAAATACTTTATATAATAGCCTTATAACTATCTAGAAACTAGCCTAAATAGGTTAGTTTAATTACTAGATAGTACTAGAGCTTATATAAAAAAATTATAGAGTTAGCTCCTTATAATTATTCTAAGCGTTCCTTATAATTTTCTTAAAAAATTAAATTACTCTAGAATTAGTAGGCTAACTAAGCTATAATTTTTATATATAATAGATAACTATAAAAACGCACTAGGTTTTTAGTTTCATTATTATAGCTTTACTAATTACTAAGTAATTTATTTTTTTATAAAAAATTATAAGGTTTTATTTAAATAACTACTAACGTATTCTACTAGTGCGCTAGCTACTTTATTAACCTAGCTACTTTTCCTTAGTACTACTAACACTATGTATAAGACCTTAATTTACTTACTATCTATAAGAGAACCTACATATAAGATACTTAGACTAGATTTAGAAGAAGCTTCTATATCTTTTTAGTACGTATAAGTATTATGCCTAGTCTTTCTATAGTTCCTATAGTACTATTAACTAAGTTAA
>JGVQ01000221.1:0-21531 GCA_001007845.1 Nigrograna mackinnonii
ATTAATTTAGCTCTTTTTATTAGCTATAAGAAGCCTTCTTTAGCTTTCTTTAGTAATTATATAAAGGACTTCTATATAAGAGTTAATTATAACCTAAATTCTTATATATTACTTAGTATTTTTAACTACTATAGTATTTCTAATAAGAGTACCTCTAATAGTATATATAACTAGACTTTAAGGCGCTTAAAAATAACTTACGCGTTAATAAGAACTAGTCTAGATACTTTAAAAGCTTTCTTATAATTCTTATATATAAATACTTTAAAAAACGCGTCTTTAAAGACTAGTAAGAAGCTTTTTTTATTAATATAGTAGATGTGTTAGCGTACTAAGTCTTATACGTATTAAGAGTATTTTAGCTTTAATAGTAAGAAGTATACTATATTAAGTAGCTATAAAATATATAATAAATATACTAATATATAAAAAGTAAGGATCTTTTATATAAAGTAATAATCTTTAAAATCTTAGTTTAGATAGCTCTTATAGCTATTAAAAATAAGTAGCTTATATAACTCTACCTAACGCGTCTTTATATACGTATTAAAGTACTTTAACTACTTAAGACTAAGTTTATTACTTATCTATCTATTCTTAGAAACTAAGAGCTTCTAGTTATATAGTATATCTATCTCTTTATACTATACTAAGATATAGACGCGTCTTTTATAAATAATAAATAGTAGAGTTATATACTTAATAGCGTAGATACTTTAGATTACTATAACCTACTCTTAATTACTTAGCTAAATAAGTATAGATCTTATATAGTATTTTAAACCTATAATAACTTTTATAGAGCTAATTATACCTATCTAGAAGCCTATTTTATTAAAGTTATAGATATTATCTTTATAGATACTATACTTAGCTACTATCTTTTATATAAGCTTAAACTACGCGTTAATAACCTCTAGATCTTCTTATAATATCTTCTAATAGTCTTTTACTTAATTAAAAGCTATTTTAAGCTCCTTTATACGTAATATAAATTATTTAAGCTAGTTCTTTCTTATAAGTATCTTACTATATATAACTAATAGTTTATCTACTATATCTACTACTTTATATAGCTATAGCGTAAATCTTTATAAATTAAGGTTAAAGATATATTATATAATTATCTATTCTTTAGTTACTATAAGCTTAAAATAATTATAACGTGTTTTAAGCTAAAATATAATTCTATAAAGCTAATTAGAGAGCTACTAGTATTATATATTAAAAGTTACTATAGCGCGTTATATACTTTAAAATTAGCCTAAAGTATAAGCCTAAAGAGTAAGTTTAATTCTACYTTCTTAATTAGATAGATTAGCTTTATATTATTAAGATATAGCATTACGTATAGAAAGTTTATAATACTAAAGAAAAGTAGCTAGGTTAATAGAGTAGCTAGCGTACTAGTAGAATACATTATAGAGTTTATCTTTATAATTTTATCTATAATTTTTATAGAATTTATAAGAAAAATTATAAAGATATTATAGTAGAATAATTAGGTGAAATAGCTTATAGCTATAGTAATACCTAAGTACTAGGTAAAATAATTAATAAATTACTATATAAAATAGTCTTAATTAAATCTTTATATTAAATAAGTATATATTATATAAAGTATTAAGCCTCCTCTTACTAAGAGGATACTTTATCTACTATACTATCCTAAGCTAGGTTAAGTAACCTAAGGTCACCTAATAAAAATTATATAACTATTAATTTTATTCTAGTACTTATAGCTCTAGTATAATAGTAAGTAAATTAAGGTCTTATATATAGTATTTATAGTACTAAAAAAAAGTAGCTACTTTATTAGTATAGCTTATTAGTAGTAGAATACGTTATATAATAAACTACTAATTTATTCTTTATCTAAGCCTTTAAAGATATATAGCTTTACTTAATTTCTACTATACTAGAGCTATAAGTACTAGAATAAATTAATAGTTATATAATTTTTATTAGGTGACTTTAGATTACTTAATCTAGCTTAGGATAGTATAGTAGATAAAGTATCTTCTTAGTAAGAGGAGGCTTAATACTTTATATAATACATACTTATTTAATATAAAGATTTAATTAAGACTATTTTATATAGTAATTTATTAATTATTTTACCTAGTACTTAGGTATTACTATAGCTATAAGCTATTTCACCTAATTATTCTACTATACTACTTTTAACTAGACTTTTAGTAGGTTTATAACCTAGTTATATTATTTATAATTTATTATCTATTATAGATAATAAGATTTTATAGAGATAGAAATATTATATTACTACTACTAGCTAAGTTAAGTTATTAGCTTTAATATAATATAGTAGGCTAGTTATATAATATTAAGTAGATAGTATATATTAATAAATATATTAAAGTAGTAAGAGTTACTTTATAGCTATTTTATCTATTTAAGAATATAAACTCTTTATAATCTATAGAGATTTTATCTTTATAATCTATAGAAATTATAGATAAAATATAAGGATAAACTCTATAGTAGTTATTTAAATAAACTTAATAATTACTAAAGCTATAAAGTAAAAACTAGAAATCTAGTATTATTTTATAGTTATCTATTATATATAAAAGTTATAATTTAGCTAGTTTACTATTTATAGAATAATTTATTTATTTTTTTAAGAAAGTTATATAAAATACTTTAAATAATTATAAAGAACTAACTCTATAATTTTCTTATATAAGTTTTAGTACTATCTAGAATTTAAATTAACTTATTTAAGATAGTTTCTAGATAGTTATAAAGATATTAATAAAGTATTTAACTAAAGATAGAAGCTATTTTAACTATCTATAATATAAAACTAACTATTATAACTTCTAATAGAAATACTAGTAAAATACTAGAGAAACTATTATAAAACCTATAAAATATAGTAGAATTAGTAAGAAATAGCATAGCTAAGAGTAGAAGAATATTAAAGTCTAATTAATTAATCTATTTTATACTAGAACTACTATTCTATTTATCTACTTAACTAGCTTACCTAGTAAGTCTCCTATCTAATCACGTGATGTTAGATAGTAATTATCTAGTTTTACTAAATTCGGATGTGAGAGTGGTGAGTAGAGCCAGCTCGTTACATTCGATGACAACACCCCGAGCAAAGAAGGTGAAGCAGCGCTTAGCAACATTCTTGGAGTTAGATCACTCAGGTCGTGCCATTACAGCAGCACAACCTGTCCATGAGTGAGACTCGACGTGCGAAACGTTCTGTCTCAGGACCTGATCGAGTTGAGCTACATCACCGGTATTGCAATCAATCTCGTTCTAGCGTGCGTGGATATACAATAGAAAAGGGATGGGAGTCCAAAGAACGTGTCAAACATGGGAACGGGAGAGACAGAGCGCATGAGAGAGATACGGGATTTGAATGTATCACCCAAACTTCTCTCACTTGAAATGTGATTGTTCGCAATTACCTCTGGGTATGTGACGTGACATATCCATGAGTACAGGCAATTGCTCGAGCCAGTGTAAATGTGAGTGTGTTTTGTTCAAGATTTGAAATGCAATACCTAGTACTATTTACCACAATGAACCCTTAGAGGCTGATTGTAGATGTCCATCTTTATAAGAAATGAAGCATATACTATATAAAGAAATCAAGGCTTTCGAGCCAGATGGTAGCTCTCGGCGGGGKTGATTTAGTTCCCTGTTCCTGCAATAGAGTTCAATTTGAGAGGTATATAAGCGGCACTATTCCCTCCAACTTTCAATGCCAGCGGTCTCGCCTGCGCAGCCTATAATCACCCTAGATGGCAATTAATCAAAAATTAGGACGCAGTGTTACTATATTGTCTTCTACCTTCTATTCTAGCCTAACCTTATTAGTAACGCTTCTTTAACTACACTCTTTTATAATTTTTCGTAGCGAATCATCTTATACTACTAATATTTAAACTTGAGTAGGAAACGCGATACTATAGTAAAAGGGTAATAATTTAAAAACTAGGAATATTAGTATACTACTAGGCCTAGAGGTAATTATATATATTTAGCATCTAGTTTTTTAAAGTTAATTTTTATCTACGTATGTTAAAAATACTAAGAAGCTAGAGAATTAATTAGATAAGACTTATTTAGATTACTAGAATTATAGTATATATTAAAGTAAGCCTTAAAGTTAGTTTATAGTTACTCTTATAGTATGCGTATTAGAGTAGAAGAAGGTATACGTATAATTATAATATACTAAAAGAATTTAGTAGTTTATATAAGTCTAGTCTAAAGATAAATATTAGGAGAAAAGGAAATAATCTATATATATAGGTAACTAATAGGCGGCTATCTTTTTTCTAATAGGTAGCTACTCTCCTCTTTTATATTACTTAATAACTACGTATTTATTTTTATATAGAATATAGAGAGCTATTTTAAATTACTATTCTTATCTAGCTTATAAAGTTTTCTTCTAATTTTCTATATATTATTATTAAATAATAGTAATAGTATAGTTTTATAATACTTTTTAATACTTCTATATATAATACTAGCTAGTATAATAGGCTAGTTACATAATATTAACTAAGTAGTAGGTGTTAATAAATATATTAAAGTAGTAAGTAGGAGTAGCCTCTTAGCTACTCTATTTATAGTAGAGTAGAATAATAGTTCTCCTACTCTAAGCCTAAGGTTCTCTTAGGCTCTATACTATATAGAGCTATAGTAATAGCTATATAATCTAGGTTATATAACCTAGTATTATATAACTAGAAGAATATAACTCTAATCTACTTCTAAAGTTACGCTAGTACTCTAAGGCTCTAGGTTATCTTAAAGAGAGGCCTTTATATTACCTCTCTCTCTAAAGTAGGTATAAAAGTATACGTCCTAAGAAGACTAAAAGAGCTTTTATAGCTAGGCGCTATAAGCTATAACGTTAATTAATAGTATATAAATATAAATATCACGTACTTCCTAATTAGGCTAGTACCTAGCTTAGTATTAGTATATAGTTAAGCTATTCCTATAAACTTATATAGTTCTCTACTTTAGTATAACTAAACTTATAACTAACCTATTATATATTTCTACTCCTACGTAACTAGCGCCTTTAGTAGTTATTAGAGTTATTCTTTTATATTATACTAAGGTTAATACTTAACTAGCTAGTAATAGTAATAGAATATTAGTAAGGTACTTAATAATTATTTATAAATAGTAACTATAGAGCTAGAGGTTAGATTCTTTTATATATCTAACTAATAGTAATTATAAAGTAGTTACTTAAGAGTCTCTTCTATTAAGCCTAGTTATATAATAGGCTAGAGACCTAATTATAAACTAAAATATTTAGTTAAAAGGAAGGCTTTTAAGATAGAAGATTATTAAAGATCTTATATTAGGGCTTAGTATCTCTCTAGAACTTAGCTACTACTTAGACTAGCTTTTAAGAGCTAGTTAATAGAAGAAATAATAGTAAATATACGTGCTTACTAGATTAAGCTTTTACTATATAAATAAGAGTACTTACTCTCTCTACTTTATAAAGTAGATATACTCTATACTCTATTCTTCTTCTATATATATATTATAAATATAATACTATTAATAACTACTATAGCTACTTCTAGCTACTAATTAACTATAGAGGATCTTCCTACCTAATAAATATCTAAACTTAAGTAGATATTATTTAATAAAGAAGAGATTACTAAGTAAAGATAGAGGCTTCTATTTCTCTTAATTAAATCTATATATAGTAGACTAGCTCTTAATAATCTCTAAGCTAAATAAGAGAACATAATAACTAACTACTACTAAAGAATATTAACTCTCTAGTATAGTAAGTAAACTATAGTAGTAGAACTAAAGTAAATAGTACTACTATATTAATCTCTCTTCTATAGAGTATACTAGTAGTAAAACCTAGGCTATCTACTAAGTAACCTAATCTAGAGATCTATAGTAGAAAGGCTAGAATAATTAAGTTTAATAACTAGATTATAGATATAGAAGCTAAGCTCTTTATTAATAGTAATTACTTTATAGATAACTCTAACCTAAGCCTTAACTACTAGAAATATAACTATATCTAGGCTTATATAAAAGGCTCTAAGAAAACTTACGTATAAACTTAGTTAAAGTATAATTAATAATAAAGATAGTAAGTTATAGCTAAGAAGTTTATAGAATTCTTTAAATACATAAACTAAGATCTTAATAAGAAGTTTAAAGCTAAAGATAAGTTCTATACACTAATAATAAAGTAATATAATACCTAGAATAACTTTAAGAGTAAGTTTAGTTAACTTATACTATAAGTAAAATAATTAGAAGATAACTAGAAAGAAGAGATTTACTAGAAGCTCTACTTATAACTATAAATAGATATAACTAAGTCTACTAAAGATAATAATATTAGCTATAATTAATACGTTTAGATAGCTATAATAAAGTACTACGCTATAAGTAAGTACTAAGTAGATAATATTACTTTACTAGAGAAGAGGAAAGCTACTAAGTTAGATTTAAAAAAGTCTTCTACTTATAAGTCYTCTATAAAGTTACTAGCTACTATATAGCTAGAAGAAAAGAAACTCTACTATATCTATAAGAGTAATAAGTACTTTACTAGCTATTATAAAACTTACGCTACTTAGGCTATAGTATAAGAGGATAGTAACTTTCTATTAAATAACTAAGCTAGTTTATTAAGCTTACTAGAAGATAGTAATAATTTAAGAAATAGCTAGTACTAGAAGAAGTCTCTTCTTTAGTATAAGAGAATAGAGTAAATTATAATAGTTTACTAAAGATTTTATAACTTTTTAATAATAAGCTAATAATCTTATCTAGACTTATCTTAACTAATAGCTTAGGACTACTTATTTAAATTATAGCTAACTCTAGAGCTTATACCTATGTACTTATTAGTGAATAATTAATACCTAAGATCCTTTATTACTTAAAGCCCTAGATTAARAAAATACTTTAAGAAGTAAGACTTAGTAGATTTAATAGTAAGAGCGCTAAAAAAGTTAAATACTACTTTAAAGTTAATATTAAGGTTAACTATTACTCTATACTAATATAGGTTATACTAGCTAATATAAGAAAACGTRATATAATTATTAGAAAACTCTAGTTTAAGATAATAAGAGCCTACGTTAACTATAAATATAAGAGACTAATATAGAGCTACTTTAAGTAAGATCTATATCTACGCATTAATAAGAATCTTAAGCTACTTTAGAAGAGGCTACTTCCTACGTTATAAGTAGAATAAGAAAACGCTACTTAGAGAGACTAAGTACTTAAGAAAGTAATATAGTAAAAGAAAGAGTAGTAATAAATTAATACCTAGTTACTTATAAAGAATAGTAATTAACTAGAGCTTACTATACTTATATTAGTATTATATAAAGAATTAAGTACTAGAATAGAATAACTATTAACTAAACCCTCTTAAGTAATTAATACTACTAATTCTAACTAATTAGAGATAAAGTTCTTATTAAGTATTATACTTTTAGAGAATCTCTCTCTTAATTAGCTAAAGATAAAACTAACTAGATTAATAGAACTAAAGCTATATAGATATAAGAGAAGGCCTAAGAAGTATTATAAATTTCTAAAGCCTAGAAATTCTATATAGTTTTTTAATATTATAGCTATAACTCTTAAGAAGTAGCTCTATTATACTAAAAAATATACTACTAAGACTACCTACCTATATAAGATTAACGCTATAATAAAGATTTAAGAAACTAACTAAGAAGAAGATATCTAATAAGCTTTAGATAAGAAGTTACTTTACTTAAGTTAGGTAAGAGTAACTATTTAATACTTCTTAAAATAAGACTCTAATAAGCTTCTACTATATAGAGATAAAGTTAATTATAAAATTAAGCTACTTAAAGACGCTAATAAGCTCTTAACTATACTTCTATATAATATATCTCTTAAATATCTAAAGCTTATTAAAGAATATATTAATAACTATATTAAGAAAGGTTTTATTATACTAAGTCTTATATATTACGCCTTACTAGTTCTATTTACTAAGAAACCTAGAAGAGGCTAGTAATTCTATATAGACTACTAGAAACTAAATTAGATCTCTAAGAAAAATAAGATACTACTACTACTTATAAAAAAAACTTTCTAGTAACTTTTATATACTAAAGTATATACTAAGTTTAATATTTAATAAGCTTTCTATTACATACACATAGATCTAGAATTAGAAGATCTTACTACCTTTAGAATATAATATAGTAACTATAAGTATYRCRTACTACTATTTAGACTATATAATAGACTAGCTACTTTCTAGTAGTTTATTAATAAGACTTTATATAARTACTTAGATAACTTCTATACTACCTATCTTAATAATATCTTAATCTTTTTAGAAGACTCTCTTAAATATAAAGAACACGTACGTAAAGTCTTTAAATAACTATAAAAAGTAGAGCTATAGGCTAATATTAAGAAAAGTAAGTTTAAAGTAACTAAGATAAAGTTCTTAAGATTTATTATTAGTACTAAAAGTATCTAATAAGACTCTAAGAAAGTTAAAGTAATTAGTAACTAGACTAAACTAATAATTTTAACTAGCCTATAGAGCTTCTTTAGATACTATAACTACTATTAAAGAATAATTCTATAGTATAGCTAAATAGTATAACTACTTACTAAGCTTACTAAGTAGTAAGCTTTCTAYAYRCTATTTAATAATAAAGAGAAAGCTATATTTTAAGAAATTAAGAATCTTATAACTTTAAGTAAAGTTATTACTCTATACTTAAATAAGCGCCTAACTAGAGTAGAAACTAATATAAGTAATAGTATTATTACTATAGTATACTACTAACTATAACTAGATAGTACCTAGCGTCTARTTACTTTCTTCTCTAAGATAATAAACCTAGCTAAGATAAACTATAAGATATATAATAAAGAGATGCTAGTAATTATATAAGCTCTAGAAGAATAGAAGCCTCTCTTTATTAGACTTAAGATAGAAGAACTTTTTATAGTTATTACTAACTATAGAGCTCTTAAATATTTTAGTACTAAACGTAAGCTTAATATATAATAGGCTTACTAGATAGAGAGGCTAGTAGACTATAATTACGTGATTACTTACTACTCTAGCTTAGCTAACGTTATAATAGACGCTCTCTTAAAGAAATAAAATAAGCTAAAAACTTAGAAAGCTAAAGATAAAGCTATAAAGACTTAGGTATTTATATAGAACTTTATACTAGGCGTCTATATTAATAAAAATACGTAAATAGCCTTCTTTACTTAAGAATTAGATAACTTAGCTCTAATTATAACTTTARAAAATAATATAGCTAAGCTAGAACTAGTAAAGTATCTAGAAGAGTATCTATACTAAATAGTTAATAGAGTCTTAGAAGCTAATTAAACTTCTACTACTATAGAGAACTTCTAAGAGAAAGCTTACTTAGAGATAACTAACTATTCTATCTTACCTACTAGCTTAGTACTATATAAAAGTAAGTTTATAGTAGTACTAACTAACTTCCTTTATACCTATTTTATCTAGATAGTCTATACTACTATTATAGAACTAGTATTAAGAGAGCTACTAGAGAGCTACTAGAGAGCTCTTAGAGAGGTACTAAGCTATAAGAGGCATGTACTACTAGGAGAGCTATAGGAGAGCTACTAGCCTAGAAGAAGTCACGTGCTAGTACTTTTATATAGTTAGAATAGAGTCTCTAAGCCTCCTTAAAGATTTATCTTATCTCTTAATATATCCTATTATTAAGCTCTATCTCTCTATCTATTATTACGTGCCTTATAATTTAAATCCTTTTTTTAGTTCTAATTCTAGAAAGATAGCTAGTAGAGATAGCTACTTCCTATCTTTATACTAATACTCTATTCTATATAGAAAGGAGCCTTAAAAGATAGTTACTTTAACCTCTTACTATAGAAGTAAATAACCTATAAAAAACTCCTTAGAACTAGAGCTAAAAATAGTCTAAGGACTTTCTAAGTACGCACTATAAGTAGAGTAATAGCACCTCTTAACCTATACTATAGGCATAGTTAAAAAACTTAATAGTAACATAGAAATACGTAAAGAAGAACCTAAAGCTAGAGAATAATTACTATAACTACGCTCTAGAGCTAGAACGTAACTAGAGTACTAACTTCTAAATACTAACTTAGAGATAGTAACCTCTAAGATAATTAGAGAAGAGTAAAGTTAATCTTAAGCGCCTAGCGCTTAAGTATTAACTTAACTACTCTAAGAAGAGACTATAGTCTCTTTAAATAGAGAATACATAACTTATAAGTCATCTTATAACTTAGAATTACTAGGTGATGCCTACTATAGTAGTATTAGAGAGCCTATAGACTTCTATAGTTAGCTCTCTTATAGAGGCCTACTCTTCTCTAAAGCTATAATTATAAGTCTACTATAGAGAGTCTTTAACTTAGAAGATGAAGAGGTACTCTTAGCTAATATTAAGAAAGCTAGAAGGCGCTTTAAACTAGCCTAAAGAGCCTTTAGGACTAGGATAGTAATAAGAAGCTCTTAGAGAGATCTAGAAGATTACTCTAAAGAAAAGGCTATTACTAATATAATCTATAATAAAAAGAGCATACTAAAGTTAAGAGAGAGAAAATCTCTATTAATATAGACTCTCTTAAACTAGATTAGAGACATAGAGAATAACTTTATAGTCTATAAATTAATAAGAGACTCTATTTATAGAACCTACTAGATCTCTACGTTAATTAAATCTAAAGTATATAAAGATATCTTACTCTAAAAAACTAGAGAGAGATTACTCTAAATCTAGGACTAGTTAAAAATAAGAATCTAAAACCTAACGTAGGATCTAATCTTTACTAAATTTAAGAACTACTAGAAGTTCTAGATAGCTAAGTAGTAAGCTACTAATAACTTTAACTCCTTTATTAACTACTTTAATAAGAGGATGTTAGCTATAGACCTATACTTTTTTAAAGACGTTAATAGATAAGAACTATATAAAGTTAAGATCTCTATAGTATAGAGTAAGCTACTAGATAATATTTATTTAGAAATATAGAGAGCTAACGCTCTATAAAATATTAAAACGTAAGAAGATTTTAAGTAAAGAGTATATAATATAGAAACTATAAAGAATACTATAGTTAAGCTCTCTAGTAGTAGACTAGTAAAGAAGTAAGTATACTCTAGGTTAAGAGTAAGCTTAAACCTAAAGAAATCTATTTAGTTAACTAGACGTACTAATATTAAAATAATATTAGAGAATAGTTACTAAAGTAACTAACTACTCTCTAGAGATAGAGTTATAGATAGGTAGAAATTATTTAAGTAGAAACTTTACTATAAATAATAGAAGCTATAAAAAGAATAGTAGAGTACTACTTCTAAAGAGGTAAAAGAGAAGCCTTAGTTATAAACTTATCTAACCTATAACTAAGGCTAAGTTTAAGTAGAAAATAACTTAGGATTATAGTCTAAGTAACTCTATACTTTACTAATAGTAGAATAGAAAAGCTCTAAGCGCTCTATAATAGTAGAGTAGAACTTAACCTAGTAAACTATAAAGTAGTCTAGAAATTAAACTTAGATATAGAACTATACTACTATAAACTAGAGGCCTAGTTCTTAAACTAATACTAGCTATAGCTATACTTAGCGTATACGCTATAACTAAGCTATACTAACTCTTAGAGTACTCTTAAAATAGTAGAGCTAGAGTAGTTTTAGGCTGCCTACTTTATGTTATATAACCTTATCTTAGGATACCTCTAGCTAGTAGAAGTAGACTTAAAGATCTAATTTAAGAATAGAACTTTTAAATAGTAGCTAGAAACATCTCTAGACCTAGAAGATAGGCTTACTATCTACTCTCTAGAAGAAGTAATAGAAGACCTAGAGAATAGTAAGATAGTCTACCTACTACACCTTAGGACTTATTAGATAGACTTATTAACTCTAGTAGAATAAATATATCTCTTATAGTATAGCTATAACCTATAGAGTTAAAGTAAGAAACTAGAGAGGAAGTAGAGTAGAGGTAATACTATCTAAGACACCTTCTACTTCTATAACTAAAGACTACTATAGCTATAGTACTAGTACTTTACTATAATAGCGCACCTAGAGAAGTATATATAAGAACTCTTAGATCTAAACTAGCTCCTTAGAGCTACTACCTATTAAATAGTAAAGGACGCTATAGACTAGCTACTAGGATAAACTTTACTAGTAAAGAGTTATCTTAGAAAATAAGAACATAGAAATTATCTTAAATTAAAAGGTAGAGTAATCTAGTTAGATAAAGAATCTAAGACTTAAGAAAAGAAGAGAATACTTTAGATAATAGAGTATCTTAAGAGAATATAACCTATATACGTAAGAAATATTACTTAGTAGCTACTCTAGGACTAGAGCTCTACTACTCTAGACTAAGACGCTCTCTTAAAATCTAAAGAAATAGACGTAGATAATAGATAGTATCTCTCTAAAAAATACTACTCTTACGCCTACGTTTTTAGTAATAAGAAAGTAAAGGCTATAGCCTAGAACTCTAAGTATAACTATACTATTAATCTAGAGGAAAATAAAGTTCTACTTAACCTACTTATTTATAACTTTTTATAAAAAGAATTAGAAATCCTATAGAACTACCTTACTATAGTATAGGAGAATAGGTAGATTAGACCTAGTAAATCTCTTATAGGGGCTCTTATCTTTTTTATACTAAAAGCTAATAAGACTTTAAGACTTTACGTTAATTATTAAAGACTAAATAAAATTACTATTAAGAATTAGTACTTTATTCTACTTATAAGTAAGATACTAGATAGATTCATCTATTCTAAAGTATTTACTAAGCTAGATCTATAAGATGCCTACTACTAGCTAAAGATAAAAGAAGGAGATAAGTAAAAAACTATATTTAAGACGCGCTATAGCTACTTTAAATATATAGTTATACTCTTTAGCTTTATAAACGCTCTAGCTACTTTCTAGTCCTATATCTATAGAGCTCTAAGAGGTCTTTTAGATTATATCTACGTAGTATACTTAGATAATATCTTTATCTACTTAGAAGAGGAGTTAGAGTACTAATAGCATATTAAAGAGGTCCTAGACTAACTTAATAACTAGAGGCTTTATTATAAAGCCTCTAAATATATATTTAATACTAAATTAGTAGAATTCCTAAGATTTATTATTACTTCTAATAGCGTAGTTATAGACTCTATAAAGGTATAGATTATTAGAGAATAGCTAGAACTAGAGTTATATAGAGATATTTAAGTCTTCYTAGAGTTTATAAACTTCTATAAGAGATTTATCTATAATTACTCTAGTATTATACGTCCTCTTATTAACTATATAACCTCTACCTAGGTACTATCTATAGACTAGTAAAGTACTACTAAAGAGAAGAAGAAGAAGAAAAAAAGACCTACTAAATTTATCTAACTATAGAGTTAGCTAGAAGAAGTAAAGAACGTATTTAAGATATTATAGAATAAGTTTTTAGATACTCTAGTACTCTAATACTTTAACTCTATTAAGCTAATAATAGTACTATCTAATACGTTAGACTTTACTATAGTAGTAATTTTCTTATAACTATAGTCTATAGACGTAGCTATAGAGAAATACTAGAGACTAGTAGCTTTCTAGAGCTAGAAGTTTAGCGGCCCTAAAGTATACTAGCACACCTATAATAAAGAGCTATACGTAATTATAGAATACTTTAGATACTAGAGATACTACTTTAAGTATACTCTAAGTACTATCTAGGTACTCTCTAATTATAATAACTTATAGTACTTTATAATAATAAAAGAACTCTTCTTTAAGTAGGTAAAGTAGATAGAGCACTTTACTAGGTTTAATTTTAAAGTTAAATATAAACTAGAGGTAGAGAATCTAGTAGATAGGCCTTTAAAGAGACCTAATTATATTAAAAGCTTTTATCTAGGTAAAGGTTAAGAATTAAGAGATATAATACTCTCTACTCTCTAATAAAAGCTCTAGGTGTAAGTAGTTTAAATACTTATAGCTTCTAGTATTAATAGTTAGTTAATATACTTATAAGATAGCTCTAGTAAATAACTACTAGAGCTCTACCTATAGGTAGACTATAAGATAGATTATTCTAACTTAGAATTCTTTAAATATAATTTAGACTAAGATAATACGTTATTATTAGCCTTAAGCTATTCTACTAATAAATACTATTAAGAAAGGGCTAACTCTAGAGCTAGACTATAGTTTAAGATAGTAGAAGCTCTCTTTTATTACCTATAAAGTCTCTAAACGTTTATAGTTAATAGCTTTACTATTAGAGTAGTATAAGAAAAAGACGCCTAAACTATTAATTCTCTACTAAGCTTTATTAAGTATATTTACTAGGTTTAGGAATAGGACCTAAAATACATCATCTTTATAAGAAAAGTAGAAAAGACGTAGCTAAGCGTAGAAAAGAGTAAACTCTTATAAAGTATTAATCTAATAAGTGTCCTACGTTAGGCTAGGAAAGTATAGATCCTAGAGAATAAAACTCTTTATAAAAATATATTATATAAGAATTATAATAACTCTTTTAGAGACTACTATAAGAGAGAAAAAACCTATAAGTTATTATTTTATAAGTATTACTAGCTAAAGATTACTAAAGATATATACTAATATGTTAAATATTATCTTTAGTACTAATTAAATAAAATTTATAGGTATAAACTATAAGAGCTCTTAGAGCCTTTACTTTCTTCTATAGAGCTATAGAGATACTACTTATTAGACTTTATTATAGACCTTTCTAAATCTAAAGATAGAAAAGAGAACACTTTTAACGCTATCTTTATTATAGTTAACTAGTTCTTAAAGTATGTTTAATACCTACCTATTACTAAAATAATTATATCTTAGCGCCTTACTAACCTCTTAATAGAATAAATCTTCTTTAAAGTAGAGGCGCCTAATATATTAGTATTAGATAGGAGTTTAGTATTTATAAGTTAGTTCTAGTTAGATCTATACTTCTAGCTTAAAGTAGATTACTACCTAAATACTATGTTCTATCTCTAAATAAATAGCTAGATAGAGAGGTAGAATTAAGAACTAGAATCCTACTTATAAATATACTTAAACTACTATTAGGATAACTAGTATAAACTTCTACTATCTATAGAATATATATATAACTTAAAGGCACACTCTTTATATAGAGAATATCCTATTAAGGTCGCCTATAGGAACGTCTTAAAGAGATTTAATAGTATTCTAGATAACTACTAGCTATAGCTAGTACTCTATACGTAGAGAGATAATAGAGAGTCTATAGACATCTACTATAGAGTAGAAGCTCACCTAAAGAAGTAGGCTAAGGACTAGGCTATAGCCTAAGAATGTCTATAGAATACTTAAGAGTATTAAAGATAATAGTATAACTTAAAAAGACTTAATAAGCACTTTATATAAGAGAATAGAGTCTTTCTAAGGTTAAAGAACCTATATACTATAAGGCTATTAAGGAAGCTAGAAGCTACCTATATTAGACTATTTATAGTCTATAGAAAGGTAGGAAAGCTAGCGTATAAGCTAGAGCTTCTACTAAGTATAAAGTAAGTTCACCTAGTATTCTATATATCTCTCCTTAAACTATAGAATAAGCTATCTATAAATAAAGAGTTCTAACCTAATATAATTAAGCTAGATAACTACTATAAAGTAAAAGTAATTATTACTTATAAAGAAGAAGGTAATAATAAGTTATTCTTAGTAAAATAGCTAGAATAGCTAGTAGAAAATACTACTTAGGAACTATAAGAGAATCTTAATAATTATAATAAGCTCTTAATAGAGTACTAGAAAAACTCTTAGCCTATAAGTAATAAAGAGAAACGTAAGTAAAAAAAGATACTAGAGAGATTATAGTTAAAGACTATACTAGAAGAATTAAGTATAGCTTTATAAATACTAGATGCTAAAGCGTCTTTATAAAGACTTCTAAGAAAAAGAGGTAGGAGGAAATAAGTATAAGTACTTAGTATTAAAGATAAGCTAAAGACCTACTCTATAAATATTTAAGTTTAAAACTCTTAGCCTATAGGTAATAGAAGATAGTATAAGTAAAGAAAGGTACTAGAAAGATTATAGTTAAGAACTACTCTAGAAGTACTAAGTATAGTTTTATAGAAAATTTAGATACTAAAGCGTCTATAAAAAGACTTCTTAAGAAAAAAGAGAGGAGAAAAATAAGTATAAGTATTTAGTATTAGTAGTATACTAAAGACCTACTCTATATAATAATAAAGATTTAAAAAGCTTAAGAGTAAAGTACTTTTTATTATAAAATCTACTATAAGAAGAGTTAAATATATAAGAAAAAAAGAGCCTTACTCTACTCTTCTACTAAATCTATATCCTAAGAACTATAAGGAGACCTTAGATAATTAATAATAGTAAATATTAAAGCCTACTAAGAACTTATTTATAAAAGGCGCTTAATAGAAGGCCTTTAAAGAGTAGATAGAATAGTAGGCGCCTATAAACTAGACTAAATAGAAGATCTCTAGGTAGAAGAGATATAAGTAGTAAGATCTACTAAAGAGAGCTCTCTATAGTAAAGACCTAGAGAAGTAACGCTCTAGCTACTTTTATAAGTGCCTAACTTAAAGAACTTAGATGCTATCTTCTATGTATAAGCTAATTACTATGTACTTAGATTATAAGAAGCTATAAAAGGCTACTCTAGAACCTCTTAGTCTATTATACGTTACTTACTCTTTACTTTAGTACTTAGTATACTAGGCTTATAAAGTTTAGGCGCTAAAGAGCTAGAATAAGCACGCTTTATAGAAGATACTTTAAGATCTTTAAAGGCTAGACTACTCTAGATACTACTTAATAAAGAGGTTATCTAAATACCTAACTCTTTAGACCTTCTACCTAAAAGAGTAGTAGGCTAACGCTCCTAGATAGATATTACTCTAAACTCTTTAGAAAGAAGAGTAGAAGATACTAGAAAGAAGTTATAACTAAAATAATAGGCACGGCGCTTATTATTTAGGATATAAAGACTACTATTATAAAACGCTAAGTCTAAAGCCTTATTAATAATAGTATTATTAGGATTAAAGTAACTAATAGGCTCTAAGCTAGCCTATAAGAAAGAATACTATTAATAAAGCCTATATAATAATAGACTAGATACTTACCTATTACTACTCTTAATTTAAATTCCTAGAATTTTAATATAGCTTACTCTAAGCTACGTCTACTACTCTACTCTTTAACCTAGTCTTATAGCGCTTTATATCCTTATAATTATATAAAGCCTTAACTAGAGTAGTAGCGTACTTCTAAATAGCATCTTAATAGTTAGAATAGTTACTATTATCTTCTAGATTAAACATGTCTTTACTATACGCGTCTATAACTAAAGAATAGAAGAGGTTATATATATACTAGAATTATTTATTAGGCTAGAAAACTAGAAAAGAATAAGTTAATAAAAAGCTAGAGATAATAGAGAAGTACTAGTTAACTTATAGAGATATACTAGCTAGAGTAATACTTAGTATAACGCGTATAACTACTAAAAGAACTTATCTAAGAATACCTACTAGTATAAATAAAGTCATACTAAGCTTTAACCTCTTTAGTAAAAATATTAATATAAAGGTAGTAGATGCTATTAATTAATAGAGGTGTAGCTTCTAAATAAAGTAGGACTTAAAGAATAATAATAGGATTATCTAAATACATCTCTATATACTAGCTAATCTTATTAAAGAAGACTCTAAATAGTTTATAGTACTAGAAGTTAGAAGAAGACATATTAATAATAAATAGGTAGTAATATTAGTTAGATTATAAGTTAATATTAGACATAGCTAAGAGATAAAAGAGAATAGAAGTTTAGAGCTAGAAGGCTAGACTTTATACCTATAGTAGAGACTTAAAGTAAGAGGCCTAATAGAGCTCTAATTAAAGTAAAGAGGTAATATAGTAAAGAAAGAAACTATAACTTACTCTAGGTAATAACTTACTATATAATAAATTACTTTATACTATAATTAAATCTACTAAAAAATAGCTATACGTATTAAAAATATCATCTCTAATAAATAGGAACTATATAGTAAGCTATAACCTATTAGTATCTAAATAATATCTTATAATAAGCCTATTATATACTACTAATTTAGGTAAAGCGACGCTATAGCACTAGTAAAATAACGTTTAATAATAGAGACTTCTAAACTAAAGTAAAAAGCTAATAATCTAAAAAAGAAATAGAAGAGAGGTCTTAACTAATAAATAAGATACTTTATAGAGACTACTAGAAGAGAATATAAACGCTCTAGATTACTATAACGTGAAGGTAATAAAAATAGCTAATAGTAACTACTTAAAAGAACTCTATAGAGATACCTATAGCTAGTAATATTAATAGAGTAAGAAAGAGTAATACGTTACTCTATTATAGGTAAATAAGTACTAATAGAGAAAGTAGTAAGCTAACTATAAAGATAGGTTAGAAAGAGCGTAAAAACTTTTAAGAGAAAAAACCTATTATAAACTAAGACCTAGAGAGTAGACGCTCTAGAGGGTTAGTAAAAATTATAACCTAGAAATAATAGACTATAGAGAAGACTAAGTAAAAATAGATAGCTATTAAGATCTAGAGAAAATAAGTACTAAAATAAGTAAATACTATTAAAGTAAGTATATATAGTAAACTTCTCTAAAGAATATTTTTCTTCTATAAGAGGTTTTTTTAAGAGTATAGTTACTATAGACGTAGAAAGAAGAACTACTAAATCTAGAGCCTAGTATATCTCTATATATAGAGAGCTATATACCTATTTAGAGGCTTAGAATAAGCTCTAAAAAGAGAGAGAGCTATATTATAGGACTAGTATTAGGAGAGCTACTAGAGAGCTACTAGAGAGCTCTTAGAGAAGTACTAAGCTATAAGAGACATATACTACTAAGAGAGCTATAAGAGAGCTACTAGCCTAGAGAGAGTTACGTACTAGTACTTTTATATAGTTAGGATAGAGTCTCTAAGCCTCTTTAAAGATTTATCTTATCTCTTAATATATCTTATTATTAAGCTCTATCTCTCTATCTATTATTACGTGCCTTATAACTACTTAGGCTACTACTTACTTAAATAGGCGTAAAATAATTAAGCTTCTCTAAGAAGCCTACTACTAGCTAACTCTCTAATAGGACGTTAATTAATTTATAGCTAACTATAAAGACTATAGCTAGAACTATCTATTTATTAACTATAAACTAGGCTTACTATACTTACTACTAATTTCTAAATAAGCCTAAGAGGACGTAGCTATAGATTTTAAGAATATACTAACTAATAAGAATAGCTATAATAATATCTTCTTAGTAATCTACTAACTTAGTAAGTAAATAATATTACTACCTTATTTTAAGATAGCTACTACTAAAGACGCTACGTAAATATATTATAAGCACATCTAGAGAATATATAGAGCTCCTAAGACTATTATCTCTAATTAAAGACTCTAGTTTATAGTTTAGTTTACTAAGCACCTAGCTAAGCTACTTAGTATTAAATAAAAGCTAGCTAGTACTTACTATATACTAACTAATAGTAATATAGAAATTTATAACTAATATATAGTTATAAGACTAATACTATTTATAAACTACTTCTAARATAACTAGTTAGAACTACTTCTATCTATAGATTAGGTATAGGCTATACTACTATAAGAAAGCACTAGATTCTTAYCTTATAAAATAGAGTTTAGTAGAAAGCTTTTTTTCTATTAGGACTAGAGAAACTACGTAGAACTATATAACTAAAACTTTAATCTATCTTCTAGAGATACTACTAAATTTATTAAAATTTAAGCTAAGGCTTATTAATACGTATAAGACTTTACTTATAGTAATATCTACTAAGYCTAGTAATTATAGGCTARGTAGGTAAATAAGAAGAGATAAGAGGTTAACTTTAATATTAGAGATATAGTCTATATTATACTAAAARGCTTTACTATAAGATAACTAAATTAGAAGCTAGACTAATAGATATATAGACTCTATCTAATCTTTATATATAAAAGCTACTTCTTCTAAGTATAGCTACTAAGATATATAAAGATAAGTAACGTCTTTTATACTAATTACCTATATAAATATCYTAATAATCTACTACTAGGCTAGATACTAYCTAAAGAACTAGCTAAAGAAATTAATAGATACTTTAAATAGAAAGTATAAGAGATCTTTAATAATAAGCTAAAATATAGAAAGTTTTAATACTAAGTTACTTAAGAAAAATATAACCTAGATCTTTAGTTCTATTCTACTTATAACTTTATTAATTTAGCACGCCTACTTAAAGARTTCTATAAGGCCTATCCTAGTTAACTAGAGCCTCTTAAAAGACTTAAATAATAGCTTAAAGCTAAGAAAGAGAATAAAGATATAAAATCTATAGTAGATAATAAACTACTAGTTACTATTAGAATAAATTTAAGAATTATAAAGAGGAAAAGACTTATAAGTAAGTAATTAACTACTTAGAGGCCTATTTTATATACCTATAACTCTAAAATAAGACTTTTTAAGAGAGAGTAGTATAAAAGTATACGTTCTAAGAAGACTAGAAGAGCTTTTATAGCTAGGCGTTATAAGCTATAACGTTAATTAATAGTATATAAATATAAATATTATATACTTTCTAATTAGGCTAGTACCTAGCTTAGTATTAGTATATAGTTAAGCTATTTCTATAAATCTATATAGTTCTCTACTTTAGTATAGCTAAACTTATAACTAACCTACTATATATTCCTACTCTTATATAACTAGCGCCTTTAGTAGTTATTAGAGTTATTCCTTTATAGTAGGCTTATCTCTAAGCTTTAATTAAATACTTAAATAGATTTCTTAGTATATAATTTCTTATTCTAGTATAGTACTAGCCTTCTATTTCTCTTTAGCTTTACTCTAAGCTTTACATACTTATATTTCTAGGCCTAAAGCTAGTAAATTATTCTCTCTAGTTATTTCTAAGTATTTATCTTTCTTTACTACTTCTAGCTATTACTATAGCTATTTTAGAAGCTCTAGTTTACTTAGATATACTTTATAATAACTATTAACTAGTTCTAGGGCGTTTATAAAGTTACTAGCTAGGTAATATATTAGATCTAGGTTATAATTTACCTACTACGCTCTATATTAAAGCTTATTATATATAAGCTTACTATTAAAGATTTTCTATATAAGCTACTCTAAGTAGCTATCTACTTCTTCTAGTAGCTCTAGTAGTTAGATTTAACTTAAGAGAGAATCTATAGTAGCTTTATATATCTAATCTATATATAGTACTAGGTATACTTTAAGTCTTAGAAGTAGCTTTATTTAGTAAGAGTGTCCTTTTTTATTAATAATAAGATAAGGCCTATATATCTACTAGCTAAGCTTTACGCTTAGTTATTCTATATAAAGGCCTTTACCTATAATATATA
>JGVQ01000223.1:0-11765 GCA_001007845.1 Nigrograna mackinnonii
GTTAGCTCTTAGATATATATTATTATTAGATAATAATCTAAAGTAAGTAACGCTAGAGTATAATAGTTTAACTACCTAATAGGTTCTAAGACTTAAGCTATTCTAGATAACATAGCTAGACTAATAAGATAGACTCTTTAGATAAGCTAAGTAGGTAGACCTACTAAGTTAGTAGCGTAGATTATAGTAGATTAGGTAGTAAAGCTTAAAGAGTAAATAGGTTAGATTAATTAACTCTTAAGTATAATATAAGCGCTCTAGATAGAGTAGAAGTAATAGTTATATATAGTAATAATAAAAGTAGCCTTACTAGAGAAGTTTAATAGGTTAAAAAGAAAATTAAGAGCTTTCCTAATAGGAATAGAAATATATTTTAGGTTTAACTAAAATATATTTAATAGTGACTATAATAAAATACTTACTATAGGAATATACCTTAAAGGTGAAGCTTTATAATAGTTTAAACTATTTATAATTAACTTTATAAATAATGATAACGTCTTTAAAGAATATAAAGATAATATAAAAAAAGTCTTCTAGAACCTAGACACGTTTAAAGAAGTAATTAATAAGGTATTTAGAGAAATAGACGTAGAAAGAAACGTAGAGTAAGTAATCTAGACTATAAAATAAAACGGACTAGCTAGTGCCTATATAGTAAAGTTTAAATAGTATAAAGTAAAACTATTATAGGATGAGGAACCTCTTATAGTTTATTATTATAATAGGCTTTAAGAAGAAGTTAAAGATAAGATTATATACTAAAATTAACCTAAGACTCTTTTAGAAATAATTAAATTATTAGTAAGAATCGATAATAGGTAACATAAAAAGAAGTAAGAATAGAAATAATAATAAAGAACTACTATGCTTAAAGAGAAAAGAAAGACCTAAAAAATTACTAGATACTCTAATAAGATAGACTAGGAAGTTAACTAAGTATAAAGATCTAATTCTTAATAGAGTTAGTTATAAGTAACTTAGTAGACGTTTAGTACGTTTTAGCTCTTCTAGACCTATAATTAGTTAGAAGCCCTACTTTAAGTCCTTTATTAAATAGATATTACTATAAGAGAACTATTAGGAGTGATTTATCTCTCTTATATAATCCTATTTAGAATATATTCTATTCTAAGACTCTATTTAATATTATACTATAGTTATGACTATAATCTTTATACTAAGCTAAGAAAAAGAAACTTTAGAAGAAATAGTTTTTAGTAAAAGAATAGACTTAGTAGGAGGAATAGTTTAAAAATAAAGCCTACCTACACTATAGAGAAGTAGGACACTTCTAAAAAGAATACCTAAAGAAGAAAGTAAAATATGTCTAGAGAATTAGAATTATAGGAATCATAACCTATATAATAATAGACTAATAATAAGTACTATAATAAAATAGAAAATAATAATACTAGAAGTATAATATAAAAGAACATCTAGCCTAGAAATATAGAATAAAAGTATAGCTAGAAGGATGTGAACGTATAGAAGACATCTTAGAAATAGTCTATAAATAATATAAACTAGAAGATATAGCTTAAGTAAAGGTAATCTTAGAAGAACTAGAATATAAGTAGATATAAGTATAAGAAAAAGAATATACATATATACTACATATACATATAATACTACTAAGAATAGTAAAAAACTAGTACTAGAAATATAGAGTAGAGACGTATAAAGGCTATAAGTACTAGGTGCTAAATACTCTAGTATAAGTAATATAACTCCTAATAGAACACTAACTTAATAATATTATAAGAAACTAAGAAAGAGTAAATATAATAGTTAAATAAAGGATATTCTAATATAGCGTAAAGGTTTTAGAAATACTAAAACCTATAGAACTAGAAGTAGAATAGGTATAGATAAGGCTAGACTAAGAGTACTACTAGATATATAGAGGGAAACTATATAAAGAAAGAATATACTACTAAGAACTAAAAGAAAAAAGAATACTAGGAAATAATACTAAAGAAATATAGAGGTGAGTATAAGCTCTAGAATAGCCTTAAAAAATAGGATTACTTATAGATTATAATAGAGATAAGCTCTATAATTAGCTACTATAGAACTAATATAAATAAGTATATAACTAGCACTTATAGTAAAGAGAATAAACTAAAAGAGATACTAAGGACCTATTACATCTCTTTACACACCTATATAACTATAAAAATAAGAAATACTAGAAGAAGTAAAGCTTTTAAGAATAAGATACATCTATAATAAAATATAGATAATAACTATAGATAAGATATAAGAAAGAAGGATGTTAATTCTATAAAGAAAGAAAAGGAAACGTGACGCTAGATATAAGTAACTCTATATATAGACATCTATAAGATAAAGAATACTTTATAGAAAAATACTACTTATACCTAGTAATAATTCTAAGTAGCGAATTAGATTAGGAAAAACTAAGAGCACGCATAGAGCACGTAGTAATAGCTTAGACATTTTACTATAATAATAACTATAAGATATATAGATTAAGTAAAGAAGGTAGTAGATACTAGCTAAAAAAACTATAGAAGCTTAAAATATATAATTTACTATACACGAATAAATAGTATAGAAAGCACTAGGATAAGTAAATATAAATAAGAATAGAAGAACTTCTATTCCTTAAAAGCTTAAAAAACTAGATATAGCTAACTCTATAGATCTAGAGTTAGTAGAGCTATAAAAGATCTAATAAATTTAAGAACTAAAAGAGACTAGCCTTAGAATATAAATAGTAATTAATAGAAAAAACATGACGGCGTTAGTAGATAGTAGTGCTACTATCTTATATATTAACCTATAAGTAGTTAAAAGAGTAGGAATCACCTATAGAATTAAGAAAAACTCTAAAAAGCTTTAGTTAGTAGATAGAAAGCTATAAAGCTATAGAAAGAGATAGATTAATCTTAAAATAGGACCTATAATAGTTACTATTAGAAAATATAAAGAAAAGCGTAACTTTAGTATTATYRACCTAGRTAACATAGACGTGTACCTAGRATATAATTAGYTAAAAGAAAGAAACCTAATTATAGACTAGTAGAAACACTAGATATAGTTAGTAGAGGTAATAAAGCCTCTAGAACTAGTATAAAGAAATATATAGAAAATTAGATAAATATCTATAAGTARGATAGCTAGGATATATAAGAAATTACTAAAAAAAGTAGRTATAATCTAGATAARAAGAGTAGARTTAATATACTAAGAACTTTAGATCCTAAGAGATTATAARRAGTTTTAARAACTCTTTAAAGAAAATAAAGAGAATACTTTACTAAAAYACTAAGAATAGGACTATAAGATAGAGCTAGARGATAGAGTAAARCTAAAGCTAGGACCTATCTATCTATTAAACTAAGAATAATAATAAGAGTTATAGAAATAYCTTAAAAAGAAYCTAAAGAAARGATTTATTTAGGAAAGTAAGAGTATAATAGYATTACTAATACTCTTTATACTAAAGAAAAATAGAAAGCTATAACTCTATATAGACTATAGATAGCTAAATAAYGTAATAAAGAAGAACTAATACCTACTACYYCTAATATTAGAGCTTATAGRTAAACTCTAGAGAGTAARGTAGATTATRAAATTYGACATCTAAGAARGATACTATTAGATAAGAATTAAAGAAGGATATAAGTAGCTAATAGCCTTTAAAATAAGATTTAGCCTYTTTAAATACTARGTAATACYCTTTAGATTAATAAATRCCTCTATAACGTTCTARGTAGTAATTAATAACGTATTATAAGAATACCTAGAYATATTYATTATAGYATACCTAGAYRACGTACTAGTATACTCTAGRAGAACGCTTAARGAATATARAGAATATATTAAAAAAGTRCTATAAAAACTATAGGAATATTAGCTATTAATCTAACTAGAGAAAAGTAAATTCTATAAGACTAAGATAGAATTCCTAGRATTTATTATCTTAAGAGAAGAGATTAAGATAGACYTAAAGAAAGTTAAAATAATTAAGAATTAGCTAATACYTAAGARTATAAAAGAAGTCTAATYCTTCYTAGGTTTTATRAACTTCTATAGAAAGTTTATAAAAAGATACTTAGCTATTATAATACTACTAATAGAAATTATAAAAAAARAGAAAAGATTTTAGTAGAGATAAGAATAAGAAAAAGTAATATAAGAACTAATTAAGTAGTTTATATAGGYACYYTTTCTATAAATATTYRACCTAGAAAGACTAATAATACTTAAAATAGACGTATTAGACTACGTAATAGGAGCATATTATAACTAACTTTAGGATAATAGTAAATAGAGACTAATTACGTTCTACTTAAGAAAAATAAGACCTAAAGAATTAAACTATAATATCTATAATAAAGAACTACTTATAATAGTAGTATCTATAGAAGAATAGCGTTCTTAGCTAGAAGGACTAAAGCACTAGATAATAGTATACTCTAATTATAAGAACTTAATAAGTTTTACTATAATAAAGAAATTAAACTAAAAGTAAGTTAGATAGGCTAAAACTCTAGCTAGCTTTAACTTTAAAATCCTATATTACTAARGTAAAGAAAATWACGTAGTAGAYRCGCTAAGCTAATAAAGTRACTATATAGAAAARGAAARACTCTAGTATAACGTAATACTAAGATAAGAAAAAGACGTACTAGTTTATAACTAACCTAAACTAGTAGTAGCTATAGTAATAGAAAACTTATAGTATAAATAAATCTAGGAAYATATAATAAAAGATAAAAAACTAATAAARRATAGCTARTAGAATAAARGTATATAGACTATTAACGTAAAGTTCTACGTRCTAGAAGAACTCTAAGAAAAGCTTATTAAAGAAATAYATAAAGAAAARRGCTATAGATACTAAGTAGTAGAATAAACTATAAACTAACTTAAAGAAACGTTCTAGATACCTAGAATTTAATAAGAAGTTAAGAAAATAGTAAGTAACTACGTAAGCTATAGAAAGAATAATATAAAAAGGYATAAGCTTTATAGCCTAGCGTAACTACTAGAGCTACTATAAAGAATATAGTAGTYWATATTAATAGATTTTATAATAAAACTCTTAGAATTATATAACCTATAGATATAAAAGAAGTATAATAGTATATAGGTAATTATTAACTAATTTAGTAAATATACTTACTTTATACCTATAAATAAAATAGTTATAGTAAAATAACTAGCCTATAGATTACTAAGAGAAGTAGTTAGTAGAYATAGAATACTAAARATAGTTATTAGTAATAGRGATAAGCTATTYACGTTATAAATATAGAAAACTATACTAGCATAGCTAGAAGTAGAGATAAGATTATTAACTAYRTTYTACYTATARATAGATAGGTAAACTAAATAAGTTAATTAAAGCCTAGAATAGTACTTTAGGTATTACGTTAACTAAGAATAGAATAATTAAGTAGAACTACTACTAATAGCCTAGTTTAYATATAATAGYRTAAAAAGAAGTATAAAAGTAACTCYCTTTAAAGTAAACTATAGAATAAACCTAATAATATATAGATTACTAAGRRACTTAGAGAGTATATTAGAATAGAGATAATAGCTTATATAAAGAATTAAAGAAATTTATAAGTAGGTATAAGAGTAGCTAAAAARAAACTTACTACTTATATAAAGAAATAGTAATTAATAAAGAATTAAGAGACTAAACTTTAAAGAAGAGAGTAAAGTTTTCCTATTAAATACTAACTTAAAAACTAAATAACTATATAAAAAACTTAACTATAGATAAATTAGACTATTTAGGATTATTAGGTAAATAGGACTAGTAAACTAYRAATTAGATTTAYCTAAGAAAATATAAATAYACTCTATATTCTATAAATTAAAACTAGAACTAGTACTAAAAAACGCTAAACTAGCTATAGCTATAGAGCTAGAGGAAGAAGAATTTAAAGTTAAATAAATCCTAGATATAAAACTATTTAGATATTAGAAATAGTAYCTAGTTAAATAGAAARGTTACYTATATTAAGATAAYACCTARRAACTAYTTAAGAACYTAATAAACTACTAGTAGCTACTAGRCTAGTTTTAAGAAAGGTAAAGAACTATTTAAGCTTAGAAAAAGATAGGTTAGAAGATAGTAATYYTAAARAATTAGTAGGTAGTAATACTAACTTCTAATAGGTCTCTTCTTTTTTTTCTAACTTTTTAAGTTCTTTAATAGAAGCTAGCTTATAATTAATAAGAGTATAAAAACGTTTATTACTCTAAGCTAGCTACTTTAAAATATAGGCCTAATAGGCATAAATCTATATTAACTCTTTATTAARGCTATTAGCCTCTTAACGTAACTAATTACGCTTAGTAGTAGYRTRATAGARAGTAGCTTTAGAAACTACTAAGTTATAGCTTAAGAAGTTATAAGTAATATACTTAGAGTAATAACTAGAAGAAAAGTTAATAAAATAGGAATAAATAGGCTAGGTAAGCTARTAGTTCTTATAAARAGTTAGTATTAAGTAATTTAAAGTATAAATAGACTTAGTAAGATAATAGTAATAGAGAGTTAATAAGGCCTTTAGTATAGTTAAAGAGGAAAAAATATAGAAGAAGAAGAGCGTATAATCTATTAGTAGGAATAGAATATTTTAGAGATAAATACGTAGACCTAAAGGTAGAAAAATAATTAGCCTCTAAATAGATACTCTACTATATATACTAGGAATACTAGAAAGTATAGAAGTATAGTCTAGTAAAATAAAGATAGTATATAAAAAGTAATTTAAGATAAATAACTAAAGAAGAAGGTAATATTACTAGCCTAAAAGTTATTAAAGTTAAGCTAGAAATAAAGAATAAAGATAAGAGATTATTATTAAAAGCTAGTAGCTATTACGTAACTAAAGACTCTTATATAAGTTACGTAATCTAATATTATATAATAGAAAAAGGAAGCTAGGTGAGAAATAGCCTAGTAAAGATCTAAAGTAATCTATAGTACTCTAAGAGATTATAGTAGATTACTAAAGAGTAGCTATAATAAATAAGTAATATATAAAGAGAATAGATTCCTAGCTTAGATAGTTCTTTATAGTTAATATTAATTATTATCTAAGTTTTTAGAAACATAGATTAGTATTTAATATCTTTAATTAACACCTCTTCTATTATCTAGTCTTTATATAACTATAGCTTACTCTTAGACCTACTAAAGTATACTTTACTCTACCTATACTCTACGCCTAAAGTTAGCTCTTAGATATATATTATTATTAGATAATAATCTAAAGTAAGTAACGCTAGAGCGTAATATCTTTCTATAGAGTAAGTAGTATTATAGGACGTTATCTAATAAAATAAGCTACTTAGCTTTATTAAAAGCTAATTATTCTTCTTTTCTAAAGAGCTAGAAAGCTCTCTTTTTAGTAAGCTTAGTTAAAAGACGTATAACTCTACTATAGTTTTCTAACTAGGCTCTATAAAAGTTATAGAATCTTARAAAACTAAGTAARGTAGTAARAGTAGTAGGCTCTAGCTAATTAGTAATAATACTAGTTTTAGTAGAGTCTTTCTAGATACTTTCTATACTAATAATAAAGCTTAAAAAGTAAGTCTTAGTAATAGTAAACTTACTCTTCTTAATATCTATTTATAGTCCTACGTTTTTAAGATGTTAAAAGACCTATTATATATATAGCTTATATTCTAGAAGATTATCTAAGTATATAAAGATATTATTAATATAAACTATATAGAAGTTATCTAGAAAATTATATAGTACTAAGTTTATATACTATTAGAAAGTAGCTAAGCTATTATATAGCCTAAATAGTAGTACTTTATACTTAAAGCTACTATATCTAGTTTTAAAAGTAGTAAGATCTTTAGCGTTCTTATCTATACGTATATAGTAGAAGACCTAGTAAATATCTAGTTTAGTAAATACTTTAGCTAAAGATATATATTTAAGAGTCTCTTAAATTAATAGTATAAATATCTTATCTTTCTTAGTAATTACGTTAAGCTTTTAATAATTAACGTAGAATTACTACTTTCTACTAAGCTTCTTAGTAAATAGAACTAGAGAAGTCTAGCTAGTATTACTAGATTATATAAAACTTTTTTAGAAGTGCTTATTAAGATAAGCTTTTATAAGTTATAAGTACTCTATAGATATATAATAGAGAGAGCTAGTAGTTAACTAATTTACTTTCTTAGTAAGCTCTATCTTATAATCTATACTAGACTAAGTAAGTAGTAGTTTATTAGAGGCTATTTTAGAGAAATACTCTATAGTAGCTCTTACCTACTCTAAATAGAGTAGTTTAGTAGTAAGTAGCTCTATAATATCTAGTTCTAGTTCTATARAGTCTTTATCTTAGATAAGAGTATTAATCTTATATAAGCTAGTATACTCTAGTAGAGCTTTCTAACGCTTAYACTCTATATATAGTATAAAGGCTCTAGCCTTAATTATACTAATATTAAGTCTAATAGATAGTAGTTCTTAGTATATAAGAGCTCTAACTAGAGCTAGTTTCTTAGCTCTAGTTTTTTATACTTTTCTCTTTAGGCTAGATCTTTATAATTCTTTTTAGAATTTCTATATATTCTCTTTATATTAGAGTTATTTAGTAAGATAGAAGAGTATAACGTGTTACTTAGTAGGCTCTTAGTAAGGCTTAGGTTATAAAAAAGCTAGTAAAGCTCTAGCTACTTATAAATAAGTAACGTTAAGGCGCTCTAGTAGAGCTTTAGATTTATTATAAAGATTAGGTAGATCTAGTAGTAGTACTAAGACTTCTCTAGAAGTCTTATTATTATACTAAAGTAGTTTTACTCTCTATTTATAGCTAACTTCTTATTTAACTACTTAGTTACGCTAATTAGTATTATCTTATTAACTCTAAATAGCTAGGTAGAGTAAATAAAGACGTATTATAAAGTTACTCTTTACTCTTTAGTAGTAATTATCTTCTAGCTATCTTAGTTAATTTTAGTAGTAACTAAGATTAATATTATACTTTAGAAAGAATCTCTAGCTAACTATTATGTTATATAGCTCTATATTAGTAAACGCTATCTATTCTTATAGTATATAATTATTAATCTTAATTTCTCTATAGAAGTAATATTATACTTACTTAGTATTCTTACTATTAAAGAAATTAAGAGTAACTATAATAGGTATCTTTATATACTATATTTTTAGCTTCTCTATTATTATAGGTATCTATTTCTAGTATATTAGGACGTTAACCTATATACTAGAATCTATAAAGGCCTATAGCTTAATACTAATACTTTAGTAAGCTATTTAGACTAGTAGTAAGAATAAGCTACTACTAAATAGCTAGAGTATCTTATCTAAGGCTTTTTTTTATAGTACTAGAGTAGAGACTTCTTCTAGTACTATCTTTTTCTCTTCTTATAAAGTAAGTATTCTAATTCCTCTTCTAAAGATTAATTAGCTTTAGAGTTAGAGTCTATAGAGTAGATTTTATTAAGAGGCTTATTATCTAAGTTAGAATCTATAAAATTAACTACTATAATATATATAGTATTAGAGTAATCTTTCTTATAGTAGTCTTTTTTACTATAATTAAAGTATCTATTATCTCTATCTAATTTAAGTAAGATAGTTTTACGCTCTATAAGAGTAGGAGTATAGGACTTCTTTTTAGAAGATTCCTTATTCTTTAAATACTAGTTAGATAATTATTAGAGCTTAACTTAGTTTTTATTCTTAATCTTATTATACTATAAGTAGTACTAGATTAATACTTAAGACTTATAATTATTATAGCTAACTATATTATTATAAGCTACTTAAGCTATAAAATCTTAGAACTTTAAGTAAAGCTTCTTATAAATTAACTCTTTCTAAGTCTTACTAGGTTAGTTAGTTTTAAGAGCTAGTTTAGTAAATTTACTCTTAAACTTATTCTAATTAGAGCTATAATCTATCTAGAGGTTATTAAGTTTCTTATAAGTCTTCTAGCGCTTATCTAAGTTATTATAGCGTCCTAAGAAGTAATTAAATAGCTCTTAGAGCTTATATTACTTTTCTTTAGATTTAAATAATTTTATAAAAGTATAAGCGTAATCTATAGGCTTATCTAATAGTTAAGATTATATATAGTTAACTTATAAGTAGTTTATCTTATCTTTAGTCTTTACTTTATATTAATTATTATTAATACATAATTTTACTATTATCTTATCTAGCTATTAATTATACTAAATAGATCCTAATTTATTATTAAACTTCTTAGAGTTTCTATACTTTTCTAAGCGTTAAAGCTTTAATTAGTTTTAAGAAGAACGCCTAAAAGAGCGTCTCTTCTTATAAAAAGAATAAAGATAATAGAATTAGCTATAAGATTATTAGGACTCTAGATCTCTATTTAAATTAGATTCTAAATTAGAGCTTAGATCTAAGTCTTCTATGTTAATATTACTAAGCATAGATTACTTAGATTAGTAGTAATTCTAAGATTACTAATAACGCTCTAATTAATAAGAAGCTTAAGCTACGCTTTATAACTTATAAGAGTCTTATTTTATAGTATTAGGATTAATAATAGGCTTAGTAGTAGGTTAAACTTTATCTAATATAAGAAGAGATTATAGCTAGTTATACTTCTTCTCTAGTATCTCTYTATTTTAATAAGTTTTTATAAAGTTAGCTTYTAGTTAAGTTACTATATAGCTAAGAGTCTTCTTATATTCTTACTAGGCCTAGATTTAGTAACTCTAGTCTTTTACTATCTCTACTAGCTAAGACTTCTTATTACTAATCTTAGTAGAATTTAGTAGGCCTAGCTACTTAATATAAGTAAGCTTAACTTTAATATCTTTATTAATAAGTTCTTAGTTATAGTAATCTAAATTARGTAGTTACTTATTTATAATAGACTAGGTAGTAGAGTTCTTAACATCTTTAAAGATTACTTTCTCTAGCTTAGAGAGAGAGATAAAAGTAAGTTAAGTTAATTTAGTTTTATTAGGAGCGTGTGATTAACTTCTAGTAATAATAGAGTTTAGTCTCTCTAGTTTAGGCTCTTTTAAGCGTTCTTAGTTACTAATAGAGTTATCTATTCTAGAAAGTAGCTAAGATATATAGCTAGTAGCGTGTAGTGCTTAAAGTCTTACTACGTAGTTTTAAGTTTATAACTATATAGAGTGACTTTATTTAGTTACTAGAGTAACTTTACTAGTTACTATACTATACTAATTAGAGACTAAAGATATAGATCCTACTAATATAATTTACTACTTTACTACTTCTAAGAGCTAGGTAAAGGTAGAAAAGTGTTAATAAAGCTCTAAGACTTAGGTTTTTTATTAGCTTACTATTCTAATAAGTAAGTAACTTAGAGTTAGTTAAGCTTAAAGAAGAAAAGAGGCTAATAAGCTATTCTAAGGCGTAGAAGTAATAAATAAGTAAGAGAGAGTTAGCTTATAATATTATAAAGAAGTAAGAGAAAACTTCTTAGTTTCTAGAACTTCTAGCTAGCTTACTATTCTAATTAAATAGATAACTTAGAGTTAGTTAAGTTTAAAGAAGAAGAAAGGCTACTAGTTACTTAAATATTAAGAAGTTATAGTTATAGTAGAGAGAGGTTAGTAAAAAGAAGTATTACTTAAGTAAGTAAGTTAGTAACTCTATATAGACTACGTTATAATACTTAGTATAGTATTTTTAGTTACTTAGTTAATCTAGAGTATAGTATAGGCTACTATTATAAGAATTTTCTTATAGTATTAAGTTTTTCTTAGGT